>VKOC01046685.1:0-15282 GCA_009364415.1 Spea multiplicata | reverse complement strand
CTCAACGTGTGAGGAAAGGGATTTAGGGGTAATTATTTCTAAGGATTTAAAGGAAGGGAGACAATGCAAAAGAACAGCAGGTAATGCTAGCAGAATGCTTGGTTGTATAAGCACAGCTATTAGCAGTAGAAAGAGGTAAATGCTCATGCGTTGTACAGATCACTGGTGAGACCTCACTTGGAGTATTGTGTACAGTACTGGAGACCGTATGTCCAGAAGGATATAGATATGTTGGAGAAAGTTCAGAGAAGGGCTACTAAAATGGTTTATGGATTACAAGATAGACTTTACCAGGACAGGTTAAAGGATCTTAACCTATATAGCCTGGAAGAAAGACGTGACAGGGGGGATATGATACAAACATTTAAATACTTAAAGGGAATCAACAAGGTAAAGGAAGATAGTTTATTTAAAAGGAGAAATACTACCACAACAAGAGGACATAGCCATAAGCTAGAGGGGCAAAGGTTTAATGGCAACATCAGAAAATATTACTTTATGGAAAGGGTAGTGGACGCATGGAATAGCCTTCCAGCAGAAGTGGTAGATGTTAATACAGTAAATGCATTTAAGCAAGTGTGGGCTAGGCATAAGGCCAAGCTAGATATAGGATAAGGGCAGGTGCTAAAGGAAAGTACTCAGAGGTTGGGCAGACTGGATGGGCCTCCTGGTTCTTATCTGCCGTCACTTTCTATGTTTGGAGCTCAGATGTAAGCCCAACAAGCATGCTTAGTTTAACAGCACAGTGGGTAGACGCCAATTTTACAATTTTAAATTGCAAGAGTCTCTTGGATCACATACTTCAGCAGCTATATCAGAAGCTTTAGATACCATGCTGGAGAAAAATGTGGGTGATTTTAAGCATTCTCCACTCCCTTATTCCAGATTACAAGCTGTGCAAATACAGTTTGGAATGCCACCCAAACAACTGCAGCAAGATTTAAAAGTTTAAAAGAACAAGAGTCTTAGCTGTGTAAATGACAGGAACGTTTAATGCACATCAGTGGATGATGATGGAAAATACAGTTTCTATTCTCGCTCCATTTGGACAGTTAACCAAAGAAATAATTTGAAGTAATGCATCTGTTGCTGCAGTTATTCCTTTGATTGCAGCACTAAAGCGTCTGCTAGAAAAAGAGGTGGAAACAGACCATGGTGCAAAAACAGCCAAAAAAACTATTGAAGGCTGTTAACACAAGTTTTCAAGTCACTGAGTCTAACCCTCTGTACTGCATTGCAACATTACTAGAGCCGCGATTTAACCCCTTCGAGACAGGGACGTACCTGGTCACATGTCACCCTCAGACCGGGACGTACCAGGTACGTCATCGCAAAAAAAATGCCCCCACGTTGCCACAATTGTGGTGATCGCGGGGTCGCTGCTGCTGCTGTCTTCCCGGGTGTCTGAGCAGACAGCACAGTCACCCAGAGCCCATCCTTGAGCCTTCAATCACTCCCACGGAGTGATTTGGTCGGCTCAAAATCCGTTTTTCATAAAATGCCACGATCGCGGCATTGAAGGGGTTAACGGTGCACTGACGCTCTCATGGAGCGAACAGGCAGCTTCAGGCAAGTGTGGGGACCTGCCACAACATTCCCCTGCTGCCTGATCGCTCCATGAGAGCGTCTCTGCAGCGTTAACTCCTTCAATGATCTCGGCATTTTAGGGGTTAATACCCGTTTTGCAAAACGAGCCCCCACAAGCCCTTTGATCACTCTCCACAAGCCCTTTGATCAAAGAGATTCCTCCCTCCAATCTCCGGTCTACTGAGATTGTGTCCCATTTGCCAGAGGCAGCTTCAGGGACAGGGAGAAAGCGTTCTTCGGTCTCCACATGAGTGTGGAGACCAGTCCCCCCCTTTATTCAATTAACCCCTACCCCTTCCCTTGCTCAATTGACCCCTTCAATGCCGCGATTGTGTATGACTCCATCACAGCATTGCAGGGGTTAATATTAGTCCAGGGTGCTTCCAGGTCAAATGCTGGGCTGATGATGATCAGATCAGTCCTGGCCAATAGGAGTGATCTGATCATTATGGCAGCCCCTGGATGACCTTGGCTTACAAAGAGAGAGGGGTAATTTAGGGTAATTATGAAAAAACACAAATTATTAATAAAAAATACATAATTATTGACTGATCACTTGTCAGTAACATTTTAAGTAGCAGATTATTGATCGGTCTCCCTGATCAATGTCAGCGACCTAAACTTGTAAAAAGTTTAAAAATTGAAATGCATTTATACTCGAATGTTCATTCGAGTTATTCCAGAATTGACATGCTCCTTGTAGATGGCGAGGTCCTGCAGTTGATTCAACGCGCAGAGATAGGACATATATCGTGGTCTGACCACGCTCCTGTGTGGATTTCCCTGGTCAATGGACCCACCTTGTCACCGTCAGCCCGGTGGCACCTCAATGAAAGTCTCCTGCAACAGACAGAGGTATGCGTGGATATTGCGGACGCCCTTACCGAGTATTTTCAAACCAATGCCACTCCGGAGATTTCACCCTCCACCCTATGGCTTGCCCATAAGGCAGTTATAAGGGGTCATCTTATTAAAATTGCGTCTGCCCAAAAGAAGCAGAGATTACGCACGATTTTAGAACTTACTGACCGACTGGTGTCCTTGGAGCTTACTAATAAAGCTTCTTGGTCCAAAGATACTCAAGATCAGATACGTGAGATCAAAGCTGAACTACACAAACTCCAACTACATTACACGGAATTTGCGTTATGTCGGCTTCACCTGCAGTATTATGCGAAAGGGAATCGAGCTGATTCCTTGTTGGCTCGCAAGCTCCGACTCCAGACGTCTTCCTGTACTACCCACTATTTACAGACTTCTCAGGGGTGTGAAGGTGTATAATCCAAAAGAAATCGCTGACATGTTTGCGCAGTATTATGACTCTTTATATAACCTCCGTCTACAGACGGACTTACCACAACCGCGTTCTGTGGAGTTTGCCGATTTTCTCTCTTCTCTTTCAATCCCTCAGCTTCCGGTGGATTGGTGGGAGGCTTTGGTGGCACCACCATCGCCTGACGAAGTAGAGCATACTATTGCCGGCCTAAAATCTCATAAAGCCCCGTGTCCGGACGGCTTATCCAATCTTTATTATCAAAAATTTAAATCTCTTTTGGCTCCCTGCTTAAGTGTTTTTTTGGAGTCTACACCCCTCCCTGGGGAAATGTCAGAGGCCTATGTAGTCACCATCCCTAAACCCGGGAAGTCCCCTTCAGATTGTGTAAATTATAGACCTATATCCCTGTTAAACACGGACATTAAGCTTTACTCCGAATAGCTTGCTAACCGTCTGAACACCTTGCTTCCTGCCCTGATCCGAAACGATCAAGTAGGTTTTATCCTGGGTCGTCAACCATCCGACAACACGAGGCGCATCATTAATATTACCCATCTCACGAAATCTGATAATAAACCTTGTGTGATGCTTTCTTTAGATGCGGAGAAAGCTTTCGACCGCCTTCATTGGGGATATCTGCTCTCTACGTTGAGGGCTTTTGGCTTACCTGACAAATTCGTTAAAGCAGTCTCTGTCCTCTACGACCAGCCCCGTGCACGAGTCTGTACTTCTGGCTTTCTTTCGGAGCCCATCGCTATTAGCAATGGTACCCGCCAAGGGTGCCCGCTCTCGGCGCTTTTATTTGCTCTGGCCATGGAACCACTGGCGATCGCCATCAGAGATCACCCCGACATTACGGGTTTTCCTATACGTTCTGTTGACTCTAAAATTTGTCTGTACGCTGATGATGTCCTCTTGACACTCACTAACCCAACAATTTCTCTCCCGAATCTACATGCGTTATTGACTACCTTTGGTAATCTCTCGTACTACAGAGTCAATTGGCATAAAACACAGGCTCTTAACATAGGATACGAGACTTCAGTGATCAATGCTTTGTCCGGTAATTTTCATTATTCTTGGTGTACAGACTTTATTACATATTTGGGGGTCCGCATTACCAAGTCGGCTGGTTCCTTATTTAAATCCAACTTTCTACCACTTTGGAACAAAATCTGCAAAGATTTAGACAGATGGTCAAAACTGGAGATTTCCTGGCTTGGCCATATTGTTTCCTTCAAAATGAATTCACTCCCTAAATTGCTATATCTTTATCGGACTTTGCCCATAGGTTTGCCTTCTGGATTTTTTCGCAAGATGCAAACCAGACTGTCTAAATTTTTTTGGCTCCACAAAAGGCCACGCCTTCCATACCATGTTTTACAATGCTCTAAACTACTTGGAGGTTTAGGTATTCCAAATCTCAAGCTCTATTATCTTGCCTCCATCCTGGCCCAAACCCTTCTTCTCTTTTCAGAACCGTCTAGGGTGGCTTGGGTAGACCATGAATCCTTGTTTACCCCTCCATTTCCGTTGCGAGATCTTCTGTGGCTTCCTAAGACTTATAGACCTCCCCTGCCGGATGTACTACCCACGACCTCGCTCTCGTTGGCACTGTGGGACAAACATAAATCCATGTTGCGGTTTCCTAATCACCTTCTTGAGCACGCCCCATTATCCTCTTTGATACCCCTTATCCCTCATGTCCACTTAGGTAATTGGATACATAGTGGTGTTACTTCTGTAACTCACTCTCCGGTGGTCGTCTACTCTCCTTTCAAGACCTGAAGCGTACTTTTTCCCTGCCCAGTCGAGATTTCTTTAAGTATCTCCAAGTCCGTCACGCCCTTTCAAGACATCTGAAGGACCTCCCTGCCTCCTGTCCTGATACTCCGATCGTCCGGCTTTGCCTGAAAGGTCCTTGTGTTCCGGGGGCTATCTCAGTTTGTTATGCCGCTCTATTGGGTCACGGGTCTGATGACAAACTTCCGTTTATGTTACAATGGGAGAGAGAACTTGGCAAGGAATATGATGTTCAAACTTGGTATCATGCCCTCTCCTCATTTCAAGGGGTCTCCAAAAATGCTACTCACTTTGAAACCAACAGAAAGGTTCTCTTTCGGTGGTATTATGTTCCCTCCAGTCTGGCTAAAATGTTCCCCTCCTCCTCCCCCCTATGCTGGAGACAGTGCGGGGAAGTGGGTATCATGCTTCACGTATGGTGGAGTTGTCCGACGCTTAAACCCTTTTGGACAGCCGTTTTCCATCTCATAGTGGAATTGCTGCATATTCCAATCGTAGCCGAGGTGGAGATAGCACTGTTAGATATGTTTCCTCAATCACTAGCCTCCCCACTACGAAAACTGCTAGGGCATGTCTTGAGTGCAGCCAAGGTTTGCATCGCGCGCAAGTGGAAAGATCCACTCCCTCCTACGATTCAGGACGTCTTGTATGCGCTTACCACAACCCGTACTTATGAACAGATGGCGCATTCCACCTCTAACACCCCACATATTTTCCATGATACATGGGCGGCCTGGGATGAGTACTATACCACTAGATTCTGCAGTATGCCTAGTGGTTTTATCCTGAAAGATTTGCGGACCATTTGGTATCAGAAGGCGACTCTGGCATCCTGATTAATTCTCAGCTTTTTCTCTCTCTTCTACTTCTTTATATTTCTTGCCCCTTCCTCCCTTTTTTTTTTCTCTTCCCCATCCCTTCCCCATCCCTATTGCCAAAAATAAACTCGAGATCTTTATGACATATTGTATATATATTTTACCGATATGTTACTTCTGCGTTGTCTTTACATGCTGTATGGAGGTATATTTACGGTGATGTCCGACTAATGCGCATTTACTTATGTTTTTTTCTTTATGTCTTTACTCCTACGTATTGCATGGACGATACCTGTGTTATTCTTATGTCTGATCTCAATAAAAATTCAGTTTCAAAAAAAAAAATTGAAATGCGCAGGTTCCAGTTTTGACAATGTCTGAGAAACTTAGCTATGCATGTGGGGTATTTCTGTACTCGGGGGGGGGGTGTTACTGAACACAAAACAAGACCTATTTTGTTTTTTTGAAGAAGTAATTTATTAATTTATTAATACAGGAGATGCGTTCCAAAAATGCAATAAATAACAGGCATGGCACAAGGAGTGTAGGACATATATATACTATACACACAGTTCACACTGTTAGTGGACCTAGGCCCGCCAACTTGATAAAAAAAAAAAACAGCGATTGCAAGAGAACAAATGTCACGAGCAAGGACACTAGCAAATCTGTGGCCCAACCCGCAAAGCAGGGGACCTTGAGCATACAAACGTTATTGAATCAGAATGTAAATACCATGCAGAGCCAATGGGAAGCATCCCCAAGAAAACAGAGGAAAAAATAGGAGAAAATGGAAGAAGAGGAAAGAGAGAAAGGAAAGAGAATGAGAGAGAAGAGAAACAAAGAAGTAAGGCAAAAGCACCCAGGACCCAATCCCTCAAAACCATGTGGAAACAGTAGCAGACGACGCAAACTTCTCCAGCCAGGGCTCCCAGGTGGCGAGGAACAGGTGCGATGTATCACGTAAGTATGCCGTAATTTTTTCCAGCTTCATCATAGACCATATTTTTGCTTCAATATCAGGGATTGATGGCGTACCAGATTTCCAGATCCTGGCGATAGTAAGGCGAACTGCTGTACAGATACGGAATATGAGACGATGCGCAGCTGCGGTCAATGAGTCCGAAGAGTAACGCTTGCAAAGAAGAGCCGTCCAAGGCTCAGGTCGTATGGGCTCCCCGAGTGCCTCACTCAACAGGTGGAAGAAGTGAGACCAAATTGGCACGAGTTGAGGGCACGTCCACCAAATATGCAATGGTGTCCCCTCATCTGCACATCCTCTGAAGCAAAGAGGAGAGTGCGTTGGAAACATGTGGAGTAGTCGGGAAGGTGTGAGGTGCCAGCGGGACAGCACCTTAAAACAGTTTTCCTGTACAAGTGTGCAAGCCGTGACCCTCCATACATTCTCATATATCTCCCCCCATTCAGAGGAGTCCAGGGAAAGACCCAGGTCGGCTTCCCACCGTTGTGCAAAGGATGGTGGCGACGAGAACTTGACCCCCAGAATGTGAAGATATAATTGTGAGATCGCTCCTCTGGGCTTAGCAGATTGACGACTTGCCCGCTCATAAAACGTAGATACATGTTCGGGATGGCGTCTAAGAAACATTCGAATAAAATGGAGGAGTTGGTGATAGCGGAAGATTTCCGTAGCAGGTATCCCATGGAGCGACTGCAATTGCTGTAGGGAGTAGGGGCGGTTACGGAACAGCAGATCCCCCACTGTAACAAGGCCTTTAGCGACCCACCATTGGAACGGACCAACCTGGAGACCCGCGGGAAAATCACGGTTCTGAAAAAACGGAGTCATTCTAGAGCCAAGATCCGTAAGCCGGTACCGACGTCTAACCTGGAACCATAAGGTAAGTGAGTGGAGGATGGTGGGGCAGTGCTGAACTTGAAGCCTGTCAAGGGAGGAACGCCACATAAGCCAATTTAAACGCATACCCGCACACAGATCTGACTCCAGCTGGACCCAACGTGCGGGCGAGGGACTCACTGAGAGGGAGAGGAGCATCGCCAACTGAGCCGCGACAAAATACTCATAAAGGAGGGGAGCTGACAGTCCTCCAGCAGCCTTCGGTCTATAAAGAGTGGACTTAGCTAACCGGCTTCTGCGACCCTGCCAAACGAACCTCTCGATAGCACCTTGGAGGCTAGTGATGTCCTTCCGCCGGATTGGCAGAGAGATGGAGCGGAAAAGGTACAATAATTTAGGCAACAAAGTCATTTTCACCGCGTAAATCCTTCCCACAAAAGACAGAGAGTAAGAGGACCATGTAGACAAATCACGTTTAAGAGTCAAAATTAACTGTGGATAATTAGCGGCATACATTTGCTCCAGGGAGGGGGTGATGTTAATGCCTAGGGATCGCAAAGAATCATGATGCCATTTAAAAGCAAAATTAAGGGAGAGGAGCTTTACCATAGGGCGAGGAAGGGTCACATTCAAAGCCTCACACTTATCAGAGTTGATCTTATAACCCGAGAGCTCCCCGAACCGCCCCAGCAAACCATACAAATTAGGCACAGAGGTGAGGGGTGACGTCAAGGAAAGCAGAACGTCGTCTGCAAATAAACTAAGCTTATAGGTATGGTCACCAACCGTGAGGCCCATGATGTCCGGATGCAGGCGTATGGCCTGAGCTAAGGGTTCAATGGCCAGCGCAAATAGTAAGGGCGATAAGGGGCACCCCTGGCGGGTCCCTCCCTTGATATCAAAGGGTTTGGAGCGGAAAGTGCCTATATCTACAACAGCAGAGGGGTGGGTATAAAGGCCCGTGAAAGTGGACCACAAATAACCCCAATCCACTTGGTCGAAGGCCTTCTCAGCATCCAAGGACAGAAGCATCATAGGCGTACCGGTCCTCCGACACGAGTGGAGCAGGTAAGAGCTTGAATTTGTGAGTGGAGTTGTTTCCGCTTGGCAGAAGTCAAGGCGATGAATTGGCCCCGGAGAACTGCCTTATGTGCATCCCAGACAGTTCCCAGAGTAACCTCAGAGGTGATATTCTCGGCAAAATAGTCGGAGAGAGATTGAGTCACGGTTTCTTTGACAGCAGGATCGAGAAGCAATGAGTCATTTAGTCGCCAGAAGGGTCGCAAATTGGGAGGACGAAAGTCAGCTAGCGATATCTCCACCATGGCGTGGTCTGACCATGAAATCTCGTGGATTGTGGCGCTGAGAAGCGAGGGGAGGAGACCTTGATTGAGAAAAAAATAGTCCAGTCTAGAATACATGGTATGAGGATGCGAATAAAAGGAATAATCTCTGGTAACGGGATGGAGGAGTCTCCAAGCATCGAATAGTCCAAGGGACGAAATAAATCTTTGCAGAGGCTTAAAGAGAAGTTTCGGACAGGTCAGGGCTGATGATAGAGTCCTATCCATATATGGATCCATCACAGAGTTAAAATCACCTCCAAGAACAAGGCCCCCTGGGGGAACCGTGAGGAGGGATTAAGTAAGCTTGTCGAAAAACGCGGAAGTCGGAGGGCTGGGAGCATAAATGTTGACTATCGTTACTGGTTGGTCATTGATCAGTCCATCCAATCTAAGAAATCTGCCATCTGAATCGGAGAATGAATGAAGGAGGCGGAAAGGAAGCCTTTTGTGTATGAGGATGGATACTCCATTATGCTTATCCGAAGCCGCTGAGTGGAAATGCACAGGAAACCGAGGATCCCAGTATTTGGGAATACATGCTTTGCGGAAGTGAGTTTCCTGCAGAAGAACAATATCCGCATGTGATCTAATGTAGTGACGCATCGCCATACGCCGTTTCTGTGGTGAAAGCAGCCCCTTCACATTGTGGGACACAATCCGCAGCCCCAATGAAGACGTCATCGCCTAAGGAAGTGGGTCCTGTGAGCAAAAAAAAAAAAAAAAAAAAAGGAAAGAGAAGGGAACAGAGAAGAGAAAAGAGAAGAGAACTCCGGCGGGAAAGACCACCAGGAAAAGAGTAATTCAACGTCTATTAGAACAGGGGAACCTGGTCGGAGGGATGGAGAAGACGCACTCCCAGCAACCGTCCAACAAACATATAATATCCATTTAACACTAAACAATGCGTCAAAACATGTCAGTAGCCAAGAACAGAGTGCAAGCCCCATGTATCCCCCCACATTCCGAAGTAGGTGCGAGACGAGCTTGCATGTGTGGGAAGGGCCAACGGGGGATGACAGCTGGTCGGGGGCATAATGTGTCTAGAAAAAAAAAACAAAAAACAAAAAAAAAAGTGTAAATGCAGTAATAAAAAGCGTACAAGGTGCATAAGGTGTATAAGGGGGCCACCTATGGTGAAACGGAGGTCCCATGACACATAGGCATGATCAAGCCAATGGAGGCAAGAAAACAGTGGAGATGCATTTCAAATGCCCCGTAGCGCGTGAATATAGAGAGGCAACATGGGCCAAACAGGGGCCCCAGGTCATGTAGGTGGGGTATAAAACAGATGCTAATATTGAATTATACAGTTTGAACAGTTTAAATGCTAATCGGTGCATGCAAACTAGATAATAATCAGATTCTTAATGGAACTGCCACCCTTAGAGTCTTTATATACCTTTAGTATAATTTGTGTAAGTGTGTAATTTTGCACTATAAAAAAACATGTAAGTGTAATGAAAAAAGATGCGCAAGTGCGTAGAGGCTACCAACGATAAGGGGAAGACCTCTTGCCACATAGGCGTGGGCAAGCTACTGTAGGGAAGACAATGCCCCGTATTGCGCAAGCCGGGCAGGGGCCCCAAACTGCGAAGGTAGGCTGTGTAGTATGTAGGAAGGAAAAAAAAAAATAAAAAAAAATATATATATAACTAAAAACCCCATCATAGACTAAAGCTCCGAGAAAAGTAACACATGGTAAATAAATGAAACCGTGTGTATAAAACATAAGAAAACAATAACGAACAGAAAAGTGACCCCCATGAGGGAACTTAGCTATCTGCCGTCAGCAGACCAAGGGCGGCCGATAGTACAGGACAGTAGACCCCCTACGATGAGTCCAAGCATAGGCAGGGAAGGCAGTCAAAGTCAAACTCAATCTCCATCTCGGGACGGTATCGGGCTGTCCTCGGGACGAGGTGAAGACCGGGGGGCCTCCGATGTGCGTAATGGTCCTCCACCTGGACTGGACGGCGGAGTTGTCTCAGCGGAACGGCGGTCCAGGTGAGCGGGTGGCTTCAATCCCAGGCGACGTAGAAAAAGCCCTGCGTCCTCAATCATCCGGAGATGGAAAAGTCGGCCACCCTTTTGCACCATGAGTCGAAAGGGGAAACCCCATCTGTAGGGGACTTCATGTTCCGTCAAGGGTTTCAGGGCCCGACGCTTGCGAAGGGTGGAGGGGGCAAGGTCAGCATACCACACCGGAGTAACACCGTCCAGCTCAGGAGAGTCATGCCGGGTAGTGCGCAATATGGTCTCCCTCGTAGTGAAATAGTGGCATTTTAAAACTATGTCCCTGGGGGGCTCACCATTTCCCGGTTTCGGGCGTAACGCTCGGTGGATCCGCTCCATGCGCAGTTCCTCCTCCGGCACATCAGGTAATAGCTGCCGCAGGTAGCGGTGGATAAATGTGCGGATGTCGGTCAGGGATTCCGGGATACCCCGGACCCGCAGGTTGGAGCGCCTGGAACGGTTGTCCATGTCCTCCACCGCGTCCTGAAGATCCGCGCACGTGGCTTCAAGGTGGGCAATAACCGCATCGCGGTCGTGATGCGCAGTGGTAAGTGTGTCGACCGCGGCTTCAAGATGAATGGTCCTGTCGGCCAGGGCAGCAATATCCGTGGAGATAGCCGCCAGTCCTGCCTTGAGGTCCGACTGCAGCTCTTGTTTAACCGAGAGTATGCAGGCTTTAAGGTCCGCTATGTCGCTACGGGTGCTAAGGCCTGTCTCGTCTGCGCCCACAAGGCCCTCACCCCGCGTGGCGTCTTTCTTTTTAAAAAAAAAGTCCTGTACCTCGGAGGTAGCTCCCGGTTTTCCGCCCCTACGGGTGGACATCCCGTTGCTGAGTGGTTGGGGATCAAAATGAGTCAAATTCGGTAAACGGACAAGCTATGTGAGCTAGGGTTGCTGAGGAGAGAGCAGGAGCTATCTCAAAGTGCGGCCATCTTCCTCAGGCACCAGGACACGCCCCCAAGACCTATTTTGTTTTAATCATGGTGAAACCGCAAAATGGATGTGAAATTTTTTTTCTTTTTTGTTAGACTAAATTTGGAAGGCATGTGTGGAATCAGTTGCATGGGACAGGCCAATATGCCCCTAACTAGATTCCCTGAGCTGTCTAGTTTTAGGAAATATATAGTTTTAAGGGGTTAAAAGGAAATATGGGACGTCTACGTGTCTCAGATGAGACCGGACCCAACAAACTGATCTGTCCAAATTCTATGTTTGAAAACTGAAATGCCCATGTTCCAATTTCGAACCCGCAGTGCCAAAGGGACATGCCCTACCCGTGTATATGGGGGTATTCCTGTACTTGGGGGGGTGTTTCTAAATACAAATCACAAGTTGTTTCAGTCATTTTATGTACCCAGGAGAAAATAAAACTGAAGTACTGTGTTCGGATTGAATGGGTTTGTTAAAAATGAAAAAAAAAAAATGAAACTTTAACTGCAATGTTTAGGACAGACTGGCACTGAAATGGTTTAATAAAAAGTGTTAAGAATGCCCCCCAGTAAAAACACTTTGGGTTGTCCCATCCTTTCAAAAAATATATTACTAAATTGTTTTTTGAGCAGTTTTCTTTTTCTGGTGATATTGGGGCACAACGTCAGGATTCACATTTAAAGAATTCGTGTTTACGAAATGATGTGCTTCATATTTAACCCTGTTAGTGGTTACAATACCCAAAAAACAGGACAAATATCAGAATAACACTTTGTAGGTTTTTTTTTTTTCCCATGTTGCAACTGGTTATTTACATTTTTGTAGTGAAACTATTTCCCCCCCCCCCCCCGACTTTTTAGATATTTTTATACTTAATGATGGTAATAAGATATATAATTACTATTTTAATAAAGAAAGCCCTTCTTGTGCTGAAAAAAACAATATATGATTTGTGTGGGTGCACTAGTTGGGAAGAGAGAATTTACAGTTGAATAAAGACATAAACACAAAAACGGCTCCAGTCTTTTAGCGCAACCTTAGTAACAACCTTAGAGGTTAAAGAATATTATTTTTATGTGTAGAAGAGGCAATGTGTACGGGAAATCATACAGGCACAGTTTGAGGTGATGGAAGCATCTGGAGACATGCAGCACAGAGAAACTGACTTTACTTGTACGGCTTGCATGTAGGTATTTATCTCCTCCAAGCACCAGCACAGAGGGTGAAATACTGTTCAGTGCAGCATCTCATGTTCTTGATGAGAAGAGGAACCATCTCTCTCGCCAGAAAGCTTAGCAACATTTGTTCTTGAAGAGAAACCTACCACTTTTACTTAAATAGAAAGGAGTCCCAATTTGCTATGTGCCATTATTTACATTAAAATTGTGTAGCCATGTTCTTGAGGCTACATCTGTTGTTTACACTTTGATTTTAATTTTAATTCTATTATTGCTGTTTTGCACTATAATTTTCACTTAAAGTGGAATAAGTTTACAAAAACATAATCATGAAAATGATTATGTAACATGCTTAAGCCTAGAGCTGCTAAGAAAAACTGCTTATTGAGTTTATTACTTGACTTACTGTTTTGCAATAATACATTTTGTATATATTGATATTTGATTTTTTTGTCCCATTTTAGTGTGTTTTCTTTTTTCTTTTCTAAAGGGAGTCATTTTCGGTTTCAGCCAGGGGCATTCAGAATTTTCGATTTCGATACAGAATTTTCATTTCGGTGCATCCCTAATTACAGAAAGAGCAGGTGAGGAGGGCCATGCTCAAACGAGCGTATGTTGTCCTTTTTGTCATAATGGCATTGTGCTGTTTTAGATTAAAAATATAGTGGTAGTTTTTAATGTAATATTTCATGAGTGAAAAAGAATAAAATGGTGAGCACCAATACAAATTGAGGACAATGAAAAGCAGTCTTGTGCCAAGTCATCCAATAAGAAAAGTAAACGAATTGGGTTACCTATTTGTATAAGCTTTGTATAATCGATGAGTAGTTACAACTCGAAATACACATTTTACAAACGGATGCCCAGTAAAACTCCCTACCTACCTTGCAACCCTGGGTCCATGACATAAAGAAACGACAGATGTGGCAGACTGATGACATGCCTGAAAGCTTAGAAAGCGACCAACGCTGAAATAGTGTTGCTGTAATGCCTCGATGCTGTGGCATTCAGCAACACCAAAAACTGAAGCAGAGGCCCAGTGAGATCCCTCCCCAAGGTGTCAACGTCCGCCATATGCAATATGGCTGTGGATATCTGTTTTAATCTCGTTAAATCCCAGGGGTTTTTGGTACCTCACGCCCCGGAGCAATTTTGCCATTTTTGCGCTATGTCGGTTCAGTGAGTGTACCCATGTAAACTACATATTTTTTTCAAAGAGAGATAGAGCTTTCTTTTGATACCATAGTTGGATGATTAACTAAAAATTTAGAATGAGAAATTTTGTAAAAACTAGCGAAATTTCTTTTTACATTTTCCCTCTGAATCCTCATAAAATTAGGTAAAGTGGTGGAAAATCCCCTCCAAGTTTATCAATTCAGATGTCCTGATTTCAGAAATACCTAATTTATATAGATTTTCCATAATTTCCCAGCACTTATAGGGAACATACTATAAGGTGCACATTTGTTGTCGAATTTTTATGCTTATGGCTTAACGGGTTTAGGGGTTGTGAACGGGGACAGGAGGGATATACTGGGTAGATGTTGTGCTAGGGCAATGGGATGTAAGGTTTTTTAAAACATTTTTATCTTTTTTATATTTTTAATTTTTTTTATTTTCTTGTATATATCTATATATATATTTTAATTTTTTTTATTTTCTTGTATATATCTATATATATATCTATATATATAGATATATATATATATATACATACATTTTTTAAAAAAAAATAGTTAGAGGCCCTCTTACGTGTTCATTTTTTGGTATTGATCTCGGCTTGACTTCTGGATTCTCCTACTCTCCTGTCCTGAGCCAAGACACACATCAGTGACTTTGGGGCCCTGCTTCTGGAGCAGCGGTGGTTACAGGGAGATCAATGACCGGCTCCGCTCCTCCAGCATGCAATAGGCTAGCTCGCCGCAAAGGTGGTGCCCAGAGGCAGCGTGCGCTCTAAGCGCGCGTCTTCCTTGCCTTTAGGTAGCACTGGCCTTTGCCTCCACCTCATCTTTCTACACCAAATGTTACTGCTTACCTGTATTCTTGATGAGTAATGGCACTTTTCACTCATATCTCAAAACAATATGGTCTAACTATTTTGGTTCTTTTGTCAGCTGGAAATCATGGGAGTTGTGGTTTGGTAACAGCTGGAAATCTACATGTTAAGCAGCTCTACGTGATAAAGCTTTGTATTTTCTAGTTATAAAACATACATTTGGTTCCAATATTCATTTCTACGAATTAATTTAATGTTGAAATGGATTTGAACGGACTATTGTTTGAAGGATATACAGCAGCTTCAACAGGATCAGAAATCAGACACATCACAAGGACAAAAAAAAGGAATTATTGTGATTAGTCTTTTAGGTTGTCTCAAGGTTTAACCCCTTAAGGACAATAGGGGTTATTACTCGTAGTATATTGCGGGACAATGGCTCTTAACATTTTTCAGTGTTGCTGTTTAGCTGTGATTTTCTTCTTTCTCATTTTGTGCTCCCACACATATTATATA
>VKOC01046681.1:0-15861 GCA_009364415.1 Spea multiplicata | reverse complement strand
TGCATGGGCGTAGGAACCCCTAAAAATCTGGGGGGATAGCATTTTACTGGTAGGGTATACCTGGCCATTTCACCAACAGGGACTTTATGATATCACATTATAAATACAGAGACATTAATATGTAGTTGGCCCTCCTTTGCATCAATAACGACTTCCGCTCTTCTGGGAACGATTTCCACAAGATTTTGGAGAGTTTCTGTGGGGAATTTTTTCAACCATGTCTTTATGGACCTTGTTATGTACACTGGGGCAGTCATGATGGAATAGAAAAGGACCTTCCCCAAAACTGTTCCCACAAAGTTAGAAGCATAGTGCTGTCCAAAAAGGTATATCACCTTCACCTCATAAAACGTTCTACTGGATGAATGGGAGAAAATTCCCACAGAAACAGAAAAATCTTACAACCACAGATGGACCCCACTGGACATGGACACAGAAACTACTATGATGTATTGAAGGATCCATCTAAGACTCCTAACACGTCATGCACACAGGAACATATCCACACACTTAAACACTTGAAAAACATACACACACCCTAACATACACACACACACACACAATAATACACCCTAAAACATTCCCACCCTAATATACCTAGATACATGCCCACCATAACACACCTGGAAACATACTAACACACCCATAAAAACAGATGTGCACAATAACATACCCACAAACATACGCTATCACACCCAGACACGCAAACACATCCTTCACTTACTCTGCCTACCCCTAGATTTAGCACGTGGCACTTTGTATTAGTGATGCCCTAGACCAAGTGTCCAAATGCTACATACAGTGACACACACACTCATTTTAACCAGAAATAGGCCTGGATTTAACCCTAGGCGCCCCTGAGTTAAACATGTGTTACAGGGAATCATTATCTTCCCTTTGAGTACGACATGCCTGCTCATACACACATATGCACTGCTCTTACGCATGCCTTGCCACACTTGCCAGTACTCACACGTATGCACTACCCTTATACACGCCTGCCCAAACATACATAAACTGCTCACACACACACACACACGCCTCCCCATAAATATACACTGCCCTTGCACATACTTACACAGACGTATACACTATAAGACAAATACACTCCTTATATACACACATATACACTGCCCATACAGACATACACATATACACTGCCCATACACACACATACACTGCCCATACACACATACACGTATATACTACCCATACACACGTACACATATACCACTGCCCATTACCACACGTTTTACACATATACACACTGCCCATACACACGTACGCATATACACTGCCCATACACACACATATGCCTGCCCAAGTGCCCATATACATTCATAAACATTGCCCATATACATGCCTCACCATATGTATATGCACACACATAACTACCATAAGACCCCCCCTCCGTTTTGCACATCAGACCCCCCCTCCGTTTTGCAGCAATCAGACGCCCACTTCGTGTTTTTGATCAATCAGACCGCGCTGCCACTCGTTTGCACATCAGACCGCCCCCTACATTTTGGCAGCATCAGGACCACCCCCACCTTTGTTTTTGACTAGAGACCGCGCCCTTTTTGTTTTGCACATCAGACCCCCCTCTGTTTTGCACACCAGACGCGCCCCCTCGTTTTGCACATCAGACCCCCCCTCGCGTTTTGCACATCAGACCGCCGCCGCTCGAGTTTTTGCAGCATCAGCACCGCCCTCCTCTACCTCCGTTTTGCACATGCAGACCCCCCCCTCCGTTTTGCACATCTCTTATCTTCTCTTCCTTTTCCCTCTGGTTTGCCGCTGACTCTCTGTGCAGTGCGGCTGCGCACAGCTGTTTCTGCTGAGCGCCGGGGCTGGGATATAAACGTCATATCCCATCGCCCGGCGCTCAGTGACTGGTAAGTGTGCCCTTAATGCTGGACTGGTTAGGGAAATCCGTGATCCATCCCCCCCGTCCCCCCCGGTTCCTACGCCCCTGCAAACAGGTTACAAATAAATATAATAATAATAACAGTGAAGATCAGATATGGTTCTTCACATTCAGTTTTATAAATCATTATTGTTTCATTTGCCTTATTGATTTTGGTTTTATTTTAGTATCTGCATTGCTACCCTTAGGATTTTTTTATGTCAGTCATTATTTTATTTCATTGGGTTTTTTTCCGACATCTGCTATCTTTGCCTTTTTATTCACTAAAACATTGCTGCGTTGCCTCTGAGTTTTCTCTTCCTTTATTTTAAGATCCTTCTCCTTTTAGACTTTACCTTACTATACCTGTCCGTATAGCTGTTCCTTTTCCCACGTGGTGTGTCTCCCCTATTGGCTTTTCACTCTTGTGCGTCACGTGCCGACTTTTACCGGCAGCGTGGTGCGCTCTTCTCCTCCTATGCCTCCACGCAGGCAGCCGACTATCTAGGCTGTCCTGCGTGTACTCGTTTGTCTGTGCGTTTTTTTGTTTTCTCCGTGCGGCTTTTTTTCTCTATTCCGCGGCATGCCTGCTGGTTTTCTCCAGCAGTGTGGCCACCTCCGTTGGGCACGTTTCTCTGCCGTTTTTCTTTCCTCGCAGCAGAGGTAGCGCGGCACGGCAGAGGCTGGTGGGCTACCTGTCATGTCGGTTAAATCTACATGTGGTACGCCCGCCGCCATCTTGCCGCGCTTCGCGCCTTCTTTGTCCCGATTAGCGTCATTTACTGCGTTTCGCGCCATTTTAATCTGTAGCCCTCTGGGGCTGGTCTGCTGCCTTGCGTGTTACCACGTGCATAGGATAGCATATAGAGGTTGTTTCCCTTTTATTTCAAGCATTTTCTAATCTTTATTTTCAGGTCTTTCTATCTAATTTATTAATGAGTACAAATAAATTTAAAAAAAATTACTTCTATTTTTAAAACAAAAACCAGTCATATACTGCACTTGTTAGGGGTGACTCTCTCCTATTGTGCCTGATGGAGCTATTTAGTTATCTCTGCAGTTTGTATTTGATTCCTGTTACTGACGTCTGGCTTGATTATCGCGGTTCCTGACTTCTATCTCGACCTATTGGCTTGTTTACGGACTGTTCTCTCCCGCCCTGATCTTTGGATCCGGTTATTTGACTTCGTCTTTTATCCTAGGAAGATCACCTGCATACTGGGTTCCTGACCTTGTATCCTACAACCTGACACGCAGACAACCCCCGCTACTGCTTGTACTTCCGCTGTAGCTTCTATGACGCAGCACCAGCGTTACATGACCTTCCAGTGCTCATAGAAGTTCCGGCGGAACACCCGCTGCCCCCAACAGACACCAGGGAGTCAGAAGCACTGGTAAGTCGGGGGGGGGGTGTTGTATGGGTGGCATAAGGCTTTTCTGGGGGCAGAGTGCCCCATGAGATGCCTTTTAACCCCCTGTATGCCACTCTGCCTCCAGAAATGCCTTATCCCCCCTTATATGCCACTCTGTCCCATGATATGCCTTTTAACCCCCTATATGCCATTTCTGGAGGAAGAGTGGCATAAAGGGGGTATAAGGTATTTCTGGAGGCAGTGTGGCATATAGGGGGTTAAAAGCATATCAGGGAGGCAGAGTGGCATATAGGAGGGTATAAGGCATATCAGGGAGGCAGAGTGGCAAGCCTGGGGGAATAACTGGGGTGCACAACTGGGGGGGGCAGGTTGGCAAATAAAAGGAAATAAAAAACAAAAAAATATTTTTCTCAACCACAGCTTTTATTAATTATGAAAAAATAGTTTACATGAATTAATATTAAGTAAAAATTTTTGGCTTTTTTCTTTTTTTCCTAAATAATATCCAGATTCTGGGGGGGTCGTTTTTAATATCGAGGCAAATAATGGTAATATATATAATATAATATATATATATATATATATAATATATATTATATATATCGCTCAAACCCCAAAACCAAATCATAAAAAGAAAACCTAGCTCCCAATTGGAGCCCTCTCTAACTAAACTATGCTGGTCCAGATTGACCAGCCTAATCACCCACTAACTCAACCTCCCAGCCAGACCCAGCTACGCCAGGCTCTGGAAAACCTCCCCAGACAGCACATACAGGTCCAGGCAAGTATTGTCTCACTTGGCTCAGGGATGGTCTTCTTGTTCAGGGCCTCTCTTTGCCTTGGGAGCTCAGGGAAACGTCCTCTTCCCCCAACAGTCTCTCTGAGTATCAGGCTCCAGGGGTTTTTAATGCCCAGCACCTGTACCTGATGCCAGCCCCATAGGAATCCCGGACCGGATCCTGCAGACTTCTAGCCTCCTGGAAAAGCTGGCATGGAATTTTTACAGAATAGGGGAAAGGAGCATTGGCACACCCTGCTCTGCAATTGCTCCACCCCAGGGACCCATATTTACATTCTGGATAGCACCTGTACCCAAATGCCAAAATAAGCATCTCCCTGGGGTTTACACTGTCATAATATATATGCGTTATCTACATAACATGTACTTATCTCATTGAAGTATGATTTCAAATTAACAGCTGAACAACAGTGGTGTTGGCAGGGGGGGCCAGAGGGGGTCATGGCCCTCCTACATCATGCTGTGCCGCACCATTTGCCCCCCCAATTGAAATGCCTTGGTCTTGGTCATGGTGCCAGCATATTCCGGCACTCAGCAGTGAAGCAGCGAGCATTGCAGAGACAGCAGTGAAGCAGCGATACAGAGGCCTCGCGTTCCCACCACAAGATGTCTGCAAGTGAAGTGAACTACAAAGGAGTGAGGGAGAAGGTAGATAGTAAGAAGATAGTAGATAGTGAGTAGATAGTGAGAAGGGGGGAGATAGTGAGTGTCGGAATGCTTGCTCGAAAGGTAGGGAGCGTAGAGCAGGGTAGCACCAGATGGAAGGAATAAGCCAAAGACAATGTCCGAGAGATAAATCCGGGTCAGGGCAGGCAGCGAAGGAGCAATATTGAGAAACAAGCCGAAGTCAAATACCGGGAGGACAAACACAAAAAGGCAGGATAAATGGGGAATGGCACAGAGCAGAACATGAGGCACTATAAGCTCAATAACTAAGCTCAGACTGGAGGGTGAGCTGGGTTTTTATATCCTACAGGCCAGGTTCCTCCCAATGACTCACAGGTGTTACCACCTACACCTGAGAGCATATGTAATCCCCACCATGGGGTTAATTAAGGGTAAATTTTGTCTGCCCTGCACTACCGTGCGGCGGCCAGCAGATGGCACATGAGGCCGGGATCGTGCGGGAGCGCACCTTGCTGTAATTGCCGTGCGCGCAACTGCCGCAGGCGGCCGAATGATCCGCCGCGTGGTTGGCGGCACGGGAGACACCGGAGGAAGGGGACGCAGTCCGCCCCACAACGGAGCACGGCGTCCAGCCGAAGACCCCGGTAAGGGGTATGATGAGGGGCTGGGGGCCTGACAGTGAGATGGGAAAGAGGGGGGGTAGATAGTGAGAAGGGGGAAAGGGGGTAGATAGTGAGAAAATGGGGGAGAGGGTGGGGTAATAAGAATATTGAAACAAAGAGTCAGAATGAGTGAGAGAATGAATTAATGTTAAAGAGTAGTGGACGCATAAATTAGCCTTCCAGCATAAGTGGTAGATGTTAATACAGTAAAGGCATTTAAGCAAGCATGGGATAGGCATAAGGCCAAGCTAGATATAGGATAAGGGCAGGTACTAAAGGAAAGTACTCAGAGGTTGGGCAGACTGGATGGGCCTACTGGTTCTTATCTGCCGTCACTTTCTATGTTTCCATGAATTGTGTGAATTAGTGAAATTAATGTGTAAACAGAATAGGTAGCTCGGCAATATAGAGGGTAGGACCAAATGAGAACTGGTGTTGAGTTGAGGTTGTGTACCCTGTACAACCTAAAGCAAATGAGTATAAAGACTATTACTGTTCTCTAATGAGGTCCCTGAATGGTATGTTAGAATACAGCTGGTGTTATTGTGTGTGTGTGTGGTGATATAGAATGTTTGAAAGTATCCAATCAGTAGAACTGTGTGCAGTGGTTTAGAAACATAGATACATTTATTAAAAGAAATACAAAAAAATAAATACAAAAAATAGGGTCAGCTGCAGCTAGACTCTAAAATAAATTGCATAACATAATTGGAACACATATATGTGTGTGCATCAAAAATATTAAAAAAAAAAGAATATAAAAAGTAGATGACAAAAATAATACAAAACAAGTCTTAAAAAACCTTCGAGAGGAATTTAGTTCATGACATCTGTCCTATGCATTCCTGAGGGTGGAGGGAGGGAGTGTTCGGGACGTGAAGAGTCCGTGGATGGCAAGTACATCTTCCCTCAACCTCTCCTGCCATGCCTCTCCAACGCCTAGCTTATATACGGTTTGGATAATGATGTCAGTCTATTGGTCTTCACCTAATTAGGTGTTCAAACATGCCCACTAAGGTCTTTACACGTCTAAACCCTATTTTAGGTGGTCACTGTAAGCATACTGTAATGCCCTTTTACAGTCACAACTATACCATGCATTAACAAGCTACTATCCTATCCATAGAATGTCTGTTCAGCACATCCTTCATTCCATATTTAAAGGTCAAGGAAACCCTGAAGCCTATTAATACATCTTAATGATCATTTATTTATGAACAATGATTACGTATCTTTGACTATTGCCTAAACCAATAATTACATATGGTCCTTTTATATTATAGGGGTTAGAAGAGATGTTAAATGTGTTAGAATCTTTTACAGGGACAAGAATATCGCATGCTGTGCTGTTTGGGGACAAAGATGGCGCGTCCTATGTGTATAATGTGGGTGCTGGTCAGGTTCTATGTTGGCAATGTGGACACCAAGGCTGATCTTTGGGGTGTGCAACCTGTGATCTATGGCTGTAATTCACAGGGGTTTTATCTACTTACCTTTAATAGTGAGTTTTGATGTGGATTCCAATTGATCTATACCTGCAAAGCTGGGTTTTTGTGTTATTCTGTTGATCTATATCTGCTATGCTATGTTTCCATACATTTTTTATGTATACCTGCAAATACAGGGTTTGTACGTCTTATTCAGTTGATCAATACCTGCAATGCTGTTTCCATGTATTGTTTATTTGATCTACTTAGCACCAAGTGACAATTTTTACTAAGTGCCACTATCTAGGAGTTGACCAAGGGAGTTCACCAAGGAAGGACAGAGAAGACCTGGGAGACTGCATACAATCAATGTTCCACTGAACTGTCTTAACTGTCAAGTGCTGCCTACCAGTGGTGGAACTACCGGGGTCGCAGGGGTCGGGACTGCGACCGGGCCCCGGCAGCAGGGGGGCCCAAGCCAAGGGGCCGCCCGAAATCTTTTTTCTGTTTTTGTTTTTTTTTAAATAAGGCAGGGACGAGAGGTGCAGCCCGCGTAAGATCGGCAGCCAGGGAAACCGATCTTACGCGAGCCGCACCTCAAGCCCTGCTACTTACTTGTGGGAGTGTCTTCTGGACTGCACAGAGGAAGCGGAGTTCACGTGACATCCTACTTCCTCTGTGCTTTAGCAGAGAAGGCAGATGGAGGCCGCGCCCCCTGCTGAAGTCTGAGCGGCATCGAGGAGCTGCAGTGCAGGTAAGGGTGTTTGAATGAGTGGGGAGGGTGTTTGAATGAGTGGGGAGGGTGTTTGAATGAGTTTGAATGAGTATGAGTGTAAGTGCTGTAACCTAGGCATGATGGGAGTTTGATTGCTGTTAGCAATCACACTCCTATCATGCCAAGTCAGCCAGTACATGCTGGGGGGCAGCTAGCTAGGTTTCAGCATGTACTGGCTGACTTGGCATGATAGGAGTGTGATTGCTAACAGCAATCACAGCGAGCACAGTCCCATCATGCCTAGGTACCAGCATTTACTGGTTGCCTGGGTATGATAGGAGTGTGATTGCTATCATGCCAAGTCATATTGCTAATTTTGTCCAATTGTGTGTTACCTACATTTATTAAAAATGTGAGTTTTTATTATTATTTTTAAAGGTGGGGGTCATTTTCGGTTTTGGCTAAGTGAACCCTGAATGTTTTGGTCCAGAATTTTCATTTTAGTTCATCCCTAGAATAAATCTAGGGAATCCTGAATTTGTAGTCGCAAAACTTTCTAGGCCCAGAAATCAGTGAGAGGAAGAGTAAAGGTTTTGTGTCATTTTACTTTATTTTAATCTGCATATTTTATTAAAGGCCATATTTTTTGTCACAGTGAAAAATGAGTGCGGCCCTCGCACGTGTACAATTCTGATGAAGTGGCCCACTGCAGAAAAAACTTGGACACCCCTGGATTATGCCCTTTGTACATGCGCCCCTTTTTCTTTGATTTTTTTACAGATATGATTCAATATGTAAATGGAATTTGTTGAATTTGTTGAAAAAAATTGTTGGGTAAAAATCATGTTTTTTTTAGGGGGTGGGGGGCCCTTAACAGATTCTCGCACCCGGGTCCTGAGGCGTCTAGTTACGCCCCTGTGTGAGAGGGAGTGTTAGAATTCATGTGTAGGTATGTTTTAGTGTGTGTGAGTTAGTGTGTGTATTAGCATGTGTAAATTTGTGTAAGTGTGTTTATATGTATATATATATATGTACCATAGTGCATGTTGGAGGGGGGAGAAAGGGGCAATAATGGCACAAACAAGCTGGGGGCAAAGATTGCAAAGATAAGCTATTTTGGGGCACTGATAAGCTAGAGCAAAGATGCCACAGGTAGGCTGTTTGGGGGCACAGATAAGTGGCTTAGGGGGAAAGGTGGCACTCACAAGCTGTTTGGGGCAAATAAGGTACTCACAAGCTGTTTGTTGGTAGAAGTGGAACTGTAGTACATGTTGCTTGATGAAGTCGGGGGCCTACGCAGCAATCTGTATGTCATGGTCTCAGAATCCTGTTTTTTTTTTTTTTAAACTATTATTCCTACAAACTAGTCCCTGAAAAGAACTGGGTCACCATCTGGTATGATTGTACTTTAGCACTGGATATCTGCATAAACCTATGTAGCTATAGATGTATATATATTTTCCGATGCACAATATGCATTAAATGAATAACCACCAATGATTAACCACCTAAAATATAAATTCTCCAGATACTGCACCCTGGTCACATATAGTGATTGGAAAATAAAAGGGATACTATCATGAAACAAACAACTGGATTATCATTTGTTTAGGATATTATACACTTACACAGATCAGTGAGTTGATTGATCTAAATTTGGTGAAGAGAAGATTAATGAGCAGAAATAATGCTTAAGCTTAAAGATAGTAAATTAATTAGTTAATACTAGTCACATAAAGACAAAGATCTATGCTTCCATAAGCTGAACTTTTACCTGAAAACTGTTTCAATTTATTTTCCTTACCTTTCAGGTGTACCAAGAAGTTTAAAAGCATCCGCAGCAACAGCAGAAAATGTCTTTCAGAAACTGAGAGATAAACATGAATTTACTATTCTGGTAACTCTGAAGCAAGCTGCATTAAATTCAGGCGTTATTCTTTCTATTCATCACTCAGATCACCGGTAAGTACATAATAATTTCTTAACAAATGTGTCATAAAAATGGACTCCCTTGGAATAATTGTGCTCCAATTTTCCAGATATTTTATCCAAGTCAAATATACCTATCTACATTAATTTTCACAGTATGCCTTTCATAATCCCTTAGTGAGAAATCCACATTTGGTTCACATTTAAAAGAAAATGCATGTTGTAATAAAAATATAATTTATATTGACATGTATAAACCATCTATTGTGGATAATCTCCCTAATTTAGACCATTGGTAATATTCACACAGTCTTATTATATTATGTATTAATACTAATGCTAGATTTAGCCTTTGGGAGCTATATAAAAATAATGTAGAACATAAGTGTGTGTTAAAAGAAATTACAACTCTAAAATGACACTGGATTTTTTACATCTAAGTTGGCAAGATATGTGGTTTCAACTCCCTAAAGTTGCTATGCATTATAAAGGGCTATCCCTGGCAAGAAGTGCTGAGCTACTCAAGAATAACATATAGTCCAATCAGTTCCTAGTTCAAGAATAACATATAGTCCAATCAGTTCCTAGTTCAAGAATAACATATAGTCCAATCAGTTCCTAGTTCAATTCAGTGTTTAAATATTCGTTATACATGGGCATCCAGAATTTTTTTGGGGGGGGCATTATTTAACTTTCATTATGCTCCTCACTTTTTTAACCATGTCATTAAGTGGAGGGGCATAGTCATTATCACATAAATCGCAGGCATGCCAAGGGAAACCTAATGCAAAAGCTTTATAGGAGGATAAAGCTACCATTGTCTGGTCTGAGTGTTACAATTTCTGTTTTTTTATGTTAACACTATTGAATGCACCACAGTATTCATACAGACATTAGGCAAAAAGGAGGAAAGAGATGGCAGGAATGAAGGAATATAAGGCAAGGGGGAAAGAGATGACAGGCATTGAGGAATATAAGACATTAAGGGGAAAGAGTTGGCAGGAATGGAGAAATATAAGACAGTGTTGCGTTCCTCCATGCCTGCCATCTCTTTCCCTCTTGATGTGTTACTTTCCTCCATGCCTGCCATCTCTTTCAGCCACTTATGTCTTATATTGACCTCCACCTTTGCCATCTCTTTTCTCCATTATGGTTTTTTTCTCTTCCATCTGTTTCTGATACACTATTTTCCTACCTTTCATGGCTGCAGAATTGGGCAATGAGGGCAGCAGATCTTTAAATCGTTAGTGCAGGGGTGGGAGGCTCATGACAAGGGCCATAACAAGAGGCCACAGGGCCCCAGATGAACATTGCAGAGCAACTAATTATTATTATTCTCTTTTATTTATATTGTGCCAACATTTTACATAGTGTGTCATACTATACATATATTTAAGGGATATGACAAGACGAGAATTGACAGACTAAGATAAAACAATACATTTGGTGGAGAGAGCCCTGCTTGCAAGCTTACACTCTTGAGGCTAAATAATAATACACAAACCCAGCCCTGCAGGTATGGATCAACAGAACAATCACATGCAAACTCATCATAATGTATGGAAACCTTAAATTGCAGACATAGATCACAGGTCACACACAACTCAAAGTCCAGCCCAGGCACTCAGATTTCACACATTGGATTTGCTCTGGAATCCAGTTTACACAAATATTACTTGCCCTAGCACCCAGATTGCGCACATAAGACTTGCCCCAGCACCAAGTTTGCATCCATAGGATCTGCCCAGCATCCAGATTGGACTCATAGGACTTGCCATCGCAGTCCCCGAACAATGTGTGTCTGTCATCTTTCTCCCCAAACAGTGCAATTTATGTCCCCAAACAGCATGTCTGTGCCACATTTGCCCCAAACAGCCTGTTTGTGCCATCTTTGCCCCTTAACAGCCTGCCTGCGCCATCTTTGCAACCAAATAGCATGTTTGTGCAAACTTTGTCCAATAAAGCCTGCCTATGCCATATTTGCCTCAAACAGCCTGACTGTGTCATATTTGCCCTCAAACAGTCTGTCGGTGCCATCTTTTGTCCCAAACAGCCTACCTGTGCCATCTTTCCCCAAACAGTCTGTGCCATTTTCCCCCAAACAGCCTGCCTGTGTCATCTTTGAGCCCCAAACAACCTGCCTGTGCCATATCTACCATCCACTTACACATCCATGCTATAACGCATTTATACATACATACATAAATACATATATATATATATATATATATACATAAATAAATAAATACATATTCATTCACTCATTAACACATACTCATTCATACTCACTCCCTCACCCTTTTACCTCACCTTGACAAGCAACTTCTCTTTTACAACCGAGGGGAAGCTAGAATGCAGCATGGTTACATGACATAGCGTGACCCTGCTGTGTTCCTGCTTCCCTGGGCGATACAAGAGGGGTTGCTCACACAGTGTGCAAGCAACACAGAGGTAAGCTGCGAGCCTGTGTTGAAATAGTCACAGGGGTTGCCCTGACCCCCTGTCGCTGCAATGGGTGCTATGGGTGCCCAGGAATGACCAGGCCTGGGGCAGCTGCCCCTGTTGCCCCGCATTAAAGACGACGGATGCCCATGGCATCATTTAGGCCACCCAAGCTATTCTTGGAGCAGATGCTTCCTCTTTACTGAACATTCATCCATCAGATACTTAAGATCGTAGTATGTGAACTTTTGAGATGCATCAGCTTTGAGACAATATTATTCTAAGGAAACATATTAAAGTGTTATAATCTGCAAGATGATCACCTGGCTTTCCATCCAGCGTTATGGTCACATGTCTTCAATATGTTGTAGTGGTCTGTGGGGTCCAGTTTTCTTAGTAAATACGATTGCCTCCTTCACTTTCTGTCTTCCAATCTCTCCATGCTCGTTTTCAGGAGACTATAACATTCAAGTCTTCTGATTACAAATCATCTGTCCCTAGCCATATCGTTTGGCCTTTATGAAAACATTTTGCATGCATATTTTAACAGTTTACAATATTACAATTTATAAGAAATTAGCATACATTCTGTGGAAGGATTTGCACTTTTTGCCTGAATCACTATATACTGCCATGTACACTCACTGACCACTTTATTAGGTACACCTGTTCAATTGCTTGTTAATACAAATAGACAATCACATGGCAGCAACTCAATGCATTTAGGCATGTAGACGTGGTCAAGACAACTTGCTGAAGTTCAAACCGAGCATCAGAATGGGGAAGAAATGGGATTTAAGTGACTTAGACCAGCCCATCTGGCACCAACAACTATGCCACGGTCAGAGTATTTCAGAAACTGCTGATCTACTGGGATTTTCACACACAACCATCTTTAGGTTTTGGTCCAAAAAAGAGAAAATATCCTGTGAGCGGCAGTTGTGTGGACGAAAATGCCTTGTTGAGGTCAGAGGAGAATGGGCAGACTGGTTCGAGATGACATAAAGGCAACAGTAACTCAAATAACCACTCGTTACAACCAAGGTATGCAGAATACCATCTCTGAATGCACAACACGTCGGACTTTGAAGCAGATGGGCTACAGCAGCAGAAGACCCCATTATGTTGCACTGATTCCACGGCCTCACCTAAGTGCAGCCGAATATACTTGTTTGTGTATAGCTGAGTTAGACAAAGTTGATCGAACCCCCTTTTGCCCACCAAGTACTTATTTAAAACCTTGCCTTTTACTGATACTTGGAATTTGCAGGATCCTATAAAATCAGAAATTTCTATAATGTACATATATACATTTATAATAGACCTAATGTTTTTAGTTACTGCACTTACAGAGCAGTTTGTTAAATAGAGCTAACAAAGTATTTGATCATAATTTATAGTGCCGTTAGAGTGAATGCAAATCTTATTCGGATGGCTTGTGCGGGTTTGATAAGATATATTATACTTTGCTCCCTGGCATAAATAATCTCGGCAAATAAAGACTTGAAGGTAAAATCGGAACATTTCTGCACACAGGCAGAGCATTTCACGCTAAAGATTCAGTATGCTATAAAAACACCTCTATGTTGTAGTAAAAACCAATAAAATGTCCAGCTCAGTGAATGATTAAATTATGTTCTACCTGCTACCATTAAATATTTCTGTGGTTGTTTGCTTTTAATATACCGTGTGTAAGTTATTTGTCAATATGAAACTGTTATTACTACCAAGTGTTACAAAGAAATGTTGACTGAAAATAATTTTTAGATGAAAAATAAACAAGTTCTACAATTTTTTTGTTCAGCAATCAAAATAATAAGAAAACCAAATAACTTGCTTTTGCAATAATGTGGCAAACACCATGCTTGGATGCCTCTGTCTCCAGAAGAATGAATTTAATTACTGTTGCACATTTTACTTTGTGGCACTATACTGTGTTACTTTTTTGTGATAATGCACACATTGTTGATGGTAAGTAAGATTGTTTTTTGCAGTTAGATTTTTCCTATAGAATTTCCAATATACAGTACCTTGCAACTGCATGATCCAATTGGCTCTTTTTTTAAGTTATTTAACTTAGCTTAGTCTGCGTTTATTGGTTTTTTGCCTATCGTACAAGAAAATAAAATTCTCTTTAAAGGCAATTCTAAGAAGCAGTATAACCATGAACACATGTCTTGTCTTTGCTAATGTTCAACAAAGTAGGGTTGGGTTTAGAAAACCATTGCAGGGCCTTCTAACTGGATTACCTTGAAGGATACAATATGTATGGTGGGTTATTACACCAAGAAGTAAACTAGACAATTTCAATTATTTATTTTTTTCAATTTCTGTGTATTTGGTATAGCCCTCCAGAGAAATGTTCAATTCTGGGCAAAGTGTGACCCTGTCAATAGTTATATAAATATACCTGAGTATATTTTAGTAAACATTGACCTATACAGGCAGATGAATAAATATTCTTAGAAAATTAGAAATCTTAGACATCTTTATAAAATAATTACACAAAGTATACAATAAAGAAATATAGGACACAAATGACTTTGTGTTTTCTTTTTAAGAAAGGCTGTAATTTAACAGAGATGTATGTGCCAAGATGAACAGTTTTCAGTTAAATATCTTTCACCACGTAGTGTTTATCACTACAAGTGGATGCTTTGATTCGTACTCTGTTGGCATTCAGGCCTGGAAGTGCCTCAATAATATCCTCTAAATGTATTTTTCCAAACATCTATCGGAATACTTTGGCACAAACTACCTGCAGTACAATGTGGGAGGGAAAAAATCTTTTACTAAAGTTAAGCTTTTTTTTCATAAAAAATACAAATTCAGTGAGATAACCATAATTTTCTCTAAGTATTAGTTTGATATTATTGTGGTAAAATACATGGCATTGTAAATAATAGGAAATGATAACATCTGATGATAACATGTTGACATTACTTGTTGAAGTAAAGTATTATGGAAGGTTTTGATGAAAAAGCAATGAAAATTAATGTTACAGCTCATTTTGCCAGGGGTTGGTGACCAACTTGTTGCATAATAAGTGTCCAAATGCTCCTAGTGATATACCCTGGGTTGTTCAAAAATATATACTTTTGTGAGGGGGAGGTCAGCTGGTTGGTTGGTAAACAGCCCCAAATAAGACATAGGACTAACACAATCAAATTTAAAAATATTAAGTTTGGAAAAGGGTGTGCAGATTCTCCATTTCATGCCCATAACTTCCAAAACTCATAATACACTTAAATTAATATGTGTTGTCATTTTCTGGCCAACTGAACTGGTTTGGGGACCATTTTCACAGTAAAATATTAGAAAAAACAAGTATTTAAAAAATGGTAATTGTTTTAATGTATTATTCATAGTGAATGTAGGACTATAAATCTATTAGTAAGCTCTATTAGAGCTTTTTAATCCTCTATTAAAAAGGAGAATAATGGTTAAGGAAACATTTTACAGTGTAGTACATAATAATATAAACATCTCAGAACGTTAGGGGAAAACATCTATGTGGAACAGCACCTTTAAAGTACTTTGCAAGTCCTTAAATGCACATTATTTCCTGTAAAATAACCCCCTAACCAATGTCATGGAGCTGGATAATCCAACCCACTACCTCCGCTGACTTGTGCTCCCTTAGCCTGGGACAACACACTCTTTCCCCGGTCTCCTAGCCGAGATTCAGTGTAGGGTATAACAAAAATGAAGACTGCTTTATTTTTCATACACATGGCTGGATATAACCAGTAAAACACACATTAACATAAAACAAGATATTGGGATACAAACTGCCCCCTTAATCTGCCTCCCAGAGACAACAGGGCCAGTAAAGGGATTAACAATACAATAGGGTCCCAACCTCCACTATCTATTACCGGCCAAAACCAGTTCCAGGGATGGCCGGGGTAAATGTCTGTATCGGTGGAACTGGGGGGGAAGGTGGGGGACAACGTAGTAGTGCACCATGGGGTGGGTGGA
>VKOC01046677.1:0-33105 GCA_009364415.1 Spea multiplicata | reverse complement strand
TTTAGCTTGGACACACAAGCGAATCCTGAGCTGGGGCGAATCTCCTAAGTGACATCTCTAAGTGAGGAGTTACAAGCAAAGAAGGAGAGTATATTCATTACTATTGCAAGGGGAGCACTGTGTTTGTTTGTGGAGTGTTCAGTGTAAAGTTTTGTTGAAAAAAGAAAAACAAAAAAAAAAGGGGTTAAGGGCTTTTTCAGGTGTGTTGCTAATTAAGTAACCTTCTCTGTGAGTTCTGCTTGGCTTTTTGCAGTTGCATTTAGCTTGGACACACAAGCGAATCCTGAGCTGGGGCGAATCTCCTAAGTGACATCTCTAAGTGAGGAGTTACAAGCAAAGAAGGAGAGTATATTCATTACTATTGCAAGGGGAGCACTGTGTTTGTTTGTGGAGTGTTCAGTGTAAAGTTTTGTTGAAAAAAGAAAAACAAAAAAAAGGGGTTAAGGGCTATTTCAGGTGTGTTGCTAATTAAGTAACCTTCTCTGTGAGTTCTGCTTGGCTTTTTGCAGTTGCATTTAGCTTGGACACACAAGCGAATCCTGAGCTGGGGCGAATCTCCTAAGTGACATCTCTAAGTGAGGAGTTACAAGCAAAGAAGGAGTTAAAAAGCAAAAAGGAGGGGAAAGTATACATCCTTGTTATTCCATATATATTTATATATCTTACATTAGTAGGCATGTTGGATAATGCCACTCAGTGCATGTCTTGCAAAATGTATGTGTTCTTGGAGCGAGCTCCCCAGGGGCCATACCGCTGTTGCAAGTGTGAGCAGGTTGCTTCTTTGGAATGTACTGTGATAGATCTAAAGAGGCAACTGGCAACACTGAGGGACATAGACAACATGGAGAGGAGCTTGCTGCTTACAGAGCAGGCATTGGCTGGGGCCAGTGCTGAGGGGGTTGGAGATGGGGAAGAAGAGGTCTCGAGGGCAGAGAGCTGGGTTAGTTGTGCAAGGGGCAGCAGGGGCCGGAGAGCTAGGGAGGTTTGTTCTGGGCTAGATCACCCCAACATGTTTGCCAGTTTGTGCGAAGATGCTGGGGAGACCAGCTCAGAGGAAGCATTTCTGGGGCAGGCTGACTCTCCTAGCAGCCAGGAGAGTAGCCTCTCCAGCATAGTGGGGAGCCAGAAGGCTAGGAAGGCTAGACAGGTGCTGGTGGTAGGGGATTCAATTATAAGGAAGGTTGATAGGGTAATCTGTCGCCAGGACCCCGAATGCCGAACAGTATGCTGTCTCCCGGGTGCTCGGGTTCGACATATTGTGGACCGGGTAGACAGATTGTTGGGAGGGGCTGGAGATGACCCAGCGGTCGTAGTACATGTTGGTACTAACGACATAGTTAGGGGCAGGTGGGGGTCCTTAAAAATGAGTTTAGGGCACTAGGTCAGAAACTTAGGCAAAGGACCTCCAAGGTAATGTTCTCTGGAATATTACCAGTACCACGCGCTACTTCAGGGAGACAGCGGGAGCTTAGGGAGATCAATGCGTGGCTAAGAGCATGGTGTAAGAAAGAGGGATTTGGGTTTTTGGAGAACTGGGCAGACTTTGCAGTCGGCTACAGACTCTACAGCAGGGATGGACTGCACCTCAATGAGGAGGGGGCTGCAGTGCTAGGGGAGAGGATGGCTAGGGGAATTGCGGATCTTTTAAACTAGGTTCTGGGGGGGAGGATAAATATAGAAAAGAAGTGCTAGCTAGAGTAGACTCAGAAGGGGGTCTAGCTATGGGAAAAGGGGGGGAGAGCACTGGTGGGGTTAGCACAGACAATATGGTGTTGCATAGTACAAAACCTGCTGTCAAGAATTATTTGTCAACTGTTACATCAGAAATGGGTAGTAACCTTAAATGTCTTTTAGCAAATGCGAGAAGCTTGGCAAACAAAATGGGTGAGCTGGAAGTATTGGTAAGTAATGAACAATATGACTTGATCGGTATCACGGAAACGTGGTGGGATGATACATATGACTGGTCAGTAAACTTACAAGGATATTCACTTTTTAGAAGGGACAGAGCAAATAGAAAAGGGGGAGGGATTTGTTTATATGCAAACCCTAAACTTAAGCCCAGTATTAAGGAAGATGTGCATGATGACAGTAGTAATGTGGAGACGCTGTGGGTAGAGATTAACCTAGATAGTAAAAAAAGTCACACACTACTTGTGGGTGTATGCTACAAGCCACCCAACATTAGCAATGAGGGGGAAGATCAGCTGCTATTTCAAATTGAAAAGGCTGCATATAGAAATGAAGTTTTGATCATGGGAGATTTTAATTACCCAGATATAGATTGGAATAGTGGAACTTGTTCCACTAAGGGCAGCAAGTTTCTGAACCTGCTTAATGACCAATTTATGTCCCAATTAGTAGAGACCCCAACCAGAATGGATGCCTGTCTAGATCTGGTAATAACTAACAATGAGGAACTTATCTCAAACATTATAGTAAGAGAACACTTGGGGAATAGTGACCATAACATGGTTTCATTTGAGATTAATTCCAAAAAGCAAATGGGTAACTTCTCTACCAAAACTCTTAATTTCAGAAGGGCAAACTTTGACAGGCTAAGGTCCACCATGGAATGTATAGACTGGGATGGATTGTTCTCTGGGTTAAACACAGAGGAGAAATGGAATACCTTTAAGCACATATTGCAAAGTTATACATCCCAATATATACCTATGGGAAACAAATACAAAAGAAACAAATCAAAACCAATGTGGCTTACCTGGAAAGTAAAACAGGAAATAAGGAATAAACAATTGGCATTTAAGCATTATAAAAGCGAGGGGTCGGTAGTATCATTTATGGCATACAAAGATGCCAACAAAGCCTGCAAAAAGGAGATTAAAATGGCTAAACTAGAAAATGAGAAACTTATTGCCAAGGAAAGTAAAACCAATCCCAAGAAATTTTTCAAGTATGTGAATGGGAAAAAGTTAAAGATAGAGAATGTCGGTACGTTATTATCTGAAACTGGAAATTTGGTTAGTGAGGACAGAGAGAAAGCCGACATTTTAAATGCTTTTTTTTCTTCTGTTTATACCAAGGAAGAACCGATGACGGAGCCCCTGCTGGCTAATTTTAAGAAACCGTTGCAACAAACATGGGATTGGCTGACACAAGAAAAAGTGCTCAAGCAATTAAATACTGTTAAGGTAGACAAGGCCCCTGGACCGGATGGTATACACCCAAGGGTACTGAAGGAACTAAGCCTAATTCTGGCCCAGCCACTATTGCTAATCTTTAGGGATTCTTTCAGCTCGGCATAGTTCCATTAGATTGGCGCAAGGCAGATGTTGTGCCCATATTTAAAAAGGGATCAAAATCTCAACCGGGCAATTACAGGCCAGTAAGCTTAACATCGGTAGCGGGGAAATTATTTGAAGGGTTGCTAAAGGTATACATTCAAGATCATATCTTGATCCATAATCCAAATAGTAGAAGTCAACATGGATTTGTGAAAGACCGGTCTTGTCAAACCAACCTATTAACATTCTATGAAGAAGTTAGTAAAAATATAGACCTGGGGTTGGCTGTAGATGTGATTTATCTGGACTTTGCTAAGGCGTTTGATACGGTTCCGCATAAAAGGCTACTCTATAAATTAACAGAAATAGGCTTAGGGGCAAATGTCTGTATGTGGATCAGAAATTGGCTAAAAGATAGAATGCAGAGGGTTGTTGTGAATGGATGTTTCTCAGCCGGTACGCGGGTATTAAGTGGAGGCCTCAGGGGTCTGTCCTCGGTCCTCTTCTTTTTAATTTATTTATAAATGATCTCCCAAGCTGCATTAAGAGCCATGTCACAGTTTTTGCTGATGACACAAAATTAGGCCGGTAATTCAGACTAATCTTGATGTTTCTTCATTGCAGGAAGATCTAGACAGAGTTGGGGACTGGGTGTGCAAGTGGCAGATGAGGTTCAATATAGAGAAATGCAAAGTTATGCATTATGGTAAAAATAATAAAAATGCAACCTATTCTTTAAATGGAATATCCTTGGGCGAAACTACCAATGAGAAGGATTTAGGAATAACGGTTGACAACAGACTTGACAACAGTGCGCAATGCCAGCAAGCAGCTGCGAGGGCCAATAAGGTTTTAGCATGCATAAAAAGAGGTATTGATTCAAGGGAGGAGGATATCATCTTGCCTCTGTACAGGTCATTGGTAAGACCTCACCTTGAATATGCGGTACAATTCTGGGCACCGGTCCTTAAAAAGGACATTATGGAAATAGAAAAAGTGCAAAGGAGGGCTACGAAATTAATAAGGGGTTTGGCAGATACCAGTTATGAAGAGAGGCTAAAAAAGTTAAAATTATATACACTGGAGAAACGGCGTCTCAGAGGGGATATGATAACATTATATAAATACATGCAGGGCCAATATAAAGAGCTCTTCAGTGACCTGTTCATTAACAGAAATATACAAAGAACAAGAGGTCACCCTCTGAGACTGGAAGAGCGCAGATTTCATAGACGACAAAGGAAGGGATTCTTCACAGTGAGGACAATTAAGCTATGGAATTCACTTCCAAGGGAGGTAGTGTTATCCAATACATTAGATACCTTCAAAAGGGGCCTCGATATTTTCTTAGAAAGGCACGATATACAGGGATACAAATAGAATAATATTAATATTTTAGAGCTTCTTGATCCAAGGAGAAATCCGATTGCCTCTTGGGGTCAGGAAGGAATTTTTTCCCCTGATGGCAGAATTCGAGGTAGCTTAATTGGGGGTTTTTTGCCTTCTTTTGGATCAAGAATAGAAAGGTTAGGTAGAAGGGTTGAACTTGATGGACTTAGGTCTTTTTTCAACCTTATGAACTATGTAACTATGTAACTATGTAACTATGTTATTAGTAATTAGTTTGTACTAAATATTTTTTTATGCTATATCATGAAGAACTCTAAGACAATTCAGTTGTAGACTGGCTGGGACAATGCTTTTAATGGGAGACAGCCCAAACTGCTCCAACAGTTTATTTGTCCCTTGCAACATTATAGAGGTCATATATAACACACAGTCTGCCAGCTACGGGCATGCCAAAATTCAACAACACACAGTATGTGTGCATATTTCACATAAATATAGCTGAATCCATGCATCTGTCTTTCAAATAGAGAACGATCCATACATTTTTCCCCATCAGTATAGCCTTATCTTTGCATATCTCTCACACATTCAGCAGGATCACATTTATAATGTTGGATCCATGTATATTTCACATCTACACAGCCAGATCCATGGTTATTTCACATCTATGCAGCCAGATACTTGGAAATTTCACATGTATACAGTCAAATCCTGGCATATTTTTGTCCTGGGCCTCGGGTCCGCAACATCCAAGGTCAGATCCTACCTGGTACATCTAGAACCCATGCAGGAGCCCTCACATCTATGCTGCTCGACCGGCCCCGCGTCTCTGCCTCCTAAGATTGCAGATGTGTCCACTGAACAAGATGACGGACACATATGTTCCACCAACCAAAATGGCGACCGCATGCGTTCCACAGTTGAAACTTGCATTCCACCATTCAATATGACATACGCAAGTACTCTATTTATGGAATTACAGACACCCGAGGAAGACACCCTTCCTCTGACATCACTGTGTCCAGGAATCTCTGTTTTCCCTGGCAACGGAGGCATGACTAGGATACCAGGAGTTATAAAGACCCACTGCATCATGCCTTCAGTGCTAGGTCATTCTGAACATTTGTGCAGGAGATATCCCAACGTTCGTGTTCCCGTTTCTGTTCGTGTTCCTGGTCCCTTGTCCTTCTATCAGACTTCCCAGTTACCAGACCTCTGATCTTCTTTGGATCTTGCTAACTGCTGCCTGTCTCGTCCAGGAACTGTTCTGTACTACGGCTTGCCTACTTCTTCTGTTTAGACGTCTCAGACATTCTGTACCTATATCTGGTCCTTGCCATTGGGTTCCATACCCAAACGCCACAAGGTACTACCTCCAGATGTCACAATTTCACATTTATACTGCCAGATCCTTGCATATTTCACATTAATACAGCTGGAGCCACACCTTTTTGCATCTATACAGTGAGAAACTTGTATATTTCACTTCCACACAGCCGGATCAAGGCACATAATACATCAGTACGGATTAATCCATGTACGTTAAACATGTATACTGCCAGATCCATGCATATTTCACAGACATACAGCTGGATCACATTTAAAGTATTGGCTCCGCACATATTTTACATCTATATAGCCGGATCCTTGCATTTTTCAAATCTATACAGCAAGATCCTTACATATTACCCATCTATAAAGTGGGATACACATATTTTACATCAACACAGATGAAACCTTACATATTTCACATCTATACTGCCAGATCAATGCATATTTAACATTAATACAGATGGATCCACACATATTTTATTTCCATACAGCCGGATCCTTGCATATTTCTCTTGTATCCAGTCGGATCCACACATACTTCACATGTATAAAGCCCAAACCACTCATGTTCCTTATACAGCCAGCTGCATCCATACATTTTCCCCATCAATAAACCTTTATCATTGTCTGTAACGGGTTCACCAAGAGAGCTGTATCTCCCAGAGATCACCCACATGTATCCTCCTCTTGTCCCCGGAATCACTTCCAGCACCAGCCAGCATGCGCACCTTGGAACCCTGCTATGTGTACCCAATAAGTACCTTGAATTGAGTACAGCAGGAATGAACAGTTTATTGTAGTAAAACATAGACTGATATAGCCACAGAACTTCATTAACATAAATCAACATTGATAAACAGGTACATGTAGACAACCCAACCTTTAATCCCATTTAGCTACTGAATATCCCCCTGGTAGCCATCCTGTTAATGGGATTAGTTTACACAATGGAGTTCCTGCCTGTTTGGCAGCCAGGCTGGAGCCATCTCCGAGTACCTTGGGCCCCTGTATGACAGGTCATTCTGTCTATTTGCAATCTACAGTGGTGTGAAAAAGAAAGTACACATTTAATTCTATGGCTTTATATATCAGGACATAATAATTATCATCTGTTCCATAGTAGGTCTAAAAATTATGTAAATACAACAACAGATGACATATTACACTGGGTCATGATTTATTCAACAAAACTAAAGCCAAAATGGAGAAGCCATGTGTGAAAAAAGTATACCCTTACTGTTTCCATAGGAATTAAGATGCTACTAACCATATGCCCTTGATTAGCAGACAGATGCTACTAACCATATGCCCTTGATTAATTGATCATCAGCAAGTGTGATCACATCTATAAAAGCCGAAGTTTTAGCAGTTTGCTGGTCTGGACCATTCCACCAATTATAGATCTATATAGATTGAAATTATGTAAGGATCTGACTGTTTAGAAGCAAAATATGCATGGAGCCAAGCAATGTTTTTACAATATATTTTTACAATATATAATACCCTCACACAAACAGCTCCCTCCATTTAGAATTGTTACCCCTTCACATAAATATAACATTAAAATATATATAATTGAAATATATATATATTAGCATTATATTTACGTGGAGGATATGAAGTAAAGGCGGAGGGGGCTTGTGCTGAGGCATTTCTATATTTTAATATTATATTTAAAATATAATATTAAAATATGTAATTGCCTGAGCCCCCACCTCCACTTCATACCCTCCGCATAAACTAATATTCTACAGCTTGGCTGTATGGATGAGCCAGCTGATGATGTTGCCCCGAGCTGGCAGCCTATCTCTATCTGAAAATGTCACCAGACACAGTATTGTATGGGTGTTTAATGCATCTGTACACACTCTCATGAGTGATGAGGCACATGTTTTCTTGAATAATTAAACTTAAACTTACATTTAGGCAGGAATTCAACAAAAGTAAAGTTAGTTTCTTTTAATTTTGCAGACCTCCTTTGAAGTCTTGGATTTCTTGACAAGGTTTTTAGGATTCAGTTTATTCTAAATTAGGTCTACCTAAAGCTTATGATTAATGCTTAATATTATGCTTCACAATTGCCCTTTTCAATGCTTGATATCTTGTTTTTCCAGCCAAGACAATAACATCACACTCCAATCCTATTAACATCAAATCTAACTTGCTACTTTGCATTTATCAACTTTGAATCATATCTGCTATTTTTCTGACTTCCATTTAAATTTAGACTTTTACTCCATACTATGAGATTTAATAAAAACAAATAGAAATGTAAAACCCACTTGCAAGTCAATAACATTCAAGTAATCAAAACAACTTACAACTGACCTCTATGGTATTCCACAATTGTTAGCAACCATAAGGTACCACAGCAAATGTATTTTTTAATCATAATTCCTTAAACATACATCTGTTTTCTATTAAAGAACCTATTTTATCTAACCCTTATCTTGTTATTGTAAGCACCAACTTCCATGAGGTGTCATGTACATATGCGTCAATTGTGTAGCACAACATCTAGAAATGGTAGTCACAAATAACAACTTTAAATATTGTCCCACAAATCATGTTAGACTTATCAGTCTGTAATTTCCAGGTTGCTTTTCTGATTCCTTTTTCCATCTTAGAACAGTCGTTTTTCCTCAACTTTTTGAGGAACCTTTAGGTGAATACATTCAGGGCCTGGTCCTGTATTGATCAGAAATTTGTCCTAACACCCTTTGGCTTTATCTAGAGTTATGTTATACTTATGTTTCCTTGTGTATTATTAGGATCTTTAAGTAGCTATCATGTCTGTTATTTAAATATGCATTTGGACTTTGATTACAAAATGCTTATGAATTATCTGGTAAATCATTAAAGAGGGTGGAGACACAGAACATTACATATATATATAAAGAGAGCATTGTGTGTGTATGCATTTAGCACTTTGGTTTGAAATGACTTCTATTTAGTTTGTACCTGTGAACAGAAGAATGCAATACTTTCATGACCATATAATTTGTTATCATCCTTAAAGGTCCACGGTTACAAAATAGCAATAATGCTCTCCTTTGATCTGATCCTGGTATTTCTGATAATATAAGGGTTTATCCTTGACTGCTTTACGTTATCATATATTGCAGGATATCTTTGAAGACGACCATAAAAATTCCTTTATTCATTCATGTCGCACAGCAGACTGCTCAGCAAAACCCTCTTGAACCTTCTCTCCAGGCCATCCGAGATAATTCTGACATCCATGGCCTTCACTGTACAGGTCATTTGCTGAAAGTCTCCGCATATGCGGATGATCTTTTATTCGCAGTGTCGCAAACTCTCATATCTCTCCCGGTTATTCATGAAGAGTTGCAAGCCTATGGCTCCCTCTACAATTTTAGAATAAACATGGATAAATCCGAAGTCCTGGATATTTCTTTGTCCCCCGATGTAACGCGATCACTCCAGAGTTCGTTTCCCTACCGATGGTGTCTGCGCAGCATTAGATACTTGGGGGTTTGGGTGCTGAGGGACCTCACGACGATATATAATGAGAACTTCCCCAGATTACTGACGCAGCTAAGGAGGGATCTACAACGCTGGTCACTGCCCCATGTATCGTGGCATGGCAGAACCAATGTGATCAAAATGAACATACTCCCGAGGGTTCTGTACCTTCCCATATCCATTCCAAGGTCGTTCTTTGGGGAACTCCGTTGCCTAACGATCCGTTACGTTTGGAGGGGTCAAAGTCCTAGGTTGCGGTACGCTGTTCTTACCCGCTCCAAAGACATGGGAGGCCTGGCATTGCCCGATTTTCTCGCTTATTACCGTGCCTCCCACTTACAGCGCCTTCTCGAGTGGAAATTCCAACCGCCATCGAAATTATGGATCACTCTGGAGCAATCTACCGCACACTTCCCCCTCTCCTCCTGCATGTGGCTTCGCCCGGGAGCCCTGTTGACCCCACTCTGCACAAATCCGTTTGTTCGTGCCACTCTTACTGTCTGGAAATCCCGTTGGGTTGGAGGAATCCTTTCCTCTTTCCCCTCTCCGCTGACACCCGTCGCAGGCAATTTAGAATTTGCTCCGGGTATGGAGCACAGGTATCTTTCCTCGATGGGCTTGAACCCTAAGGCCTGCATTTATGACTTCTGGGACAATGGTGCTCCCCTGTCTGCTGAGAAGGTCTTCCCGCCTCCCGGCCCTGGTATACTCCATAGATATCGCTTTTCACAACTCACGCACTACATCCACACACTTCCTGGTAAACATAACCTCAAAAGGGACCTCACGGCTTTTGAGCGGATCCTTCAATTTGATAAGATATATCGGGGTGGGGTCTCAATCACATACCAGCTTTTGAACACGGGTACCCCTACTGCCCCCCCCTCATTTATGGGTGCTTGGGAGGAAGCCCTAGGGGAAGTCCTCATTGACAACCAGTGGGAGAAGGTTTGTGTTTTAACTCACAAAGGTTCTGTAGCCTCAAAATACCAGGAGACGGCATATAAGATTCTCACTATGTGGTACAGGACTCCGGTCTACATTGCTAAGATTAGCCCGGGGAGTGATCCGTCGTGCTGGAGGTGCGGGGAGGAGATTGGTACATTTTTGCATATTTGGTGGGATTGCGAGAGGATCAGACCCTTGTGGAAGGGCGTGCTGCGTGGTGTGGAGGAGGTGTCAGGTCGTGAGGTGCCATATTCCCCTGGTTTTTGCCTCATCTCCCACACGGGTGAATCCCTGACTTCCATGAAACGTTCTGTTTCTAGACACCTTCTTAATGCTGCCCGTTCCCTGATCCCCCCGATACTGGAAACGCACTGAAGCCCCGTCCCTTCGTCAATGGGTTACTCAAGTTGAGGAGATTAGAGGTGGAGGAATTAGTCCACCTGTCCTCTGACAGGATGGAAGCATTTACTAAGGTCTGGGCGAGCTGGTTTTCATTCCTGTCATCCCCGGTTCTGGCTGCGCTCTTGAGGTAATGCAGTTTGGCGGATCCCGTCATTACTCTCTGGTCTCTCCCCTCTTAATATCCTTGTCCCCACTCTCTTCCCCCCTTCCTTCTTCATTATTCTCTCCCCCCTCTCCCTTTTTGTTTTTGTTTTTTGTTTGTTTTGTGACCCGGGCGGGCGGCAGACACCACTGGGGACGATGTGTTTCGGTGGCCTGAACCACCGTAATCCCTCGTGTGTATCCATCGTAATGTTCTGTCTGATTTGAATGTTTTCATTTGTCTTTCCCTTCTTGTCCCCCTCATGCTTACGCATGTTCTGTGAGATTACTTGACCATGCACCATAGGTTATGCTCTGTGTTACTGGAGACATTTACACTCACCTGTAATACACTGTTTTATTTTCTCTCTTTGATTGTTACACGAGCCATCCCACGAATGTCAAATTGTTAGATCTCTTCAGCAGCCCCTACGAGGGTGCCAGCGTGATTTACTCTGCATTGCCCGACGCATGTTTAAGTGGCTCATTCTCGGTTTTGACATTTATATGTATCTCATTGTCTGAGTGATCTTTATTGTACTGCCTTGTGTTGCTGTACCCCATATGTGTCAATAAAAACATTATTTACCTAAAAATTCCTTTATTCAAAGGACAGTATGATTCTTTTGGTCAGTATATGGTAAATTAAATGTTTTTACAAGTCCTACTGAAAACTTAAAGTGAACTTGCACCCTGTGATTAAATTTAATTATCATAGGGTAAAAATGAATAGGTAATTTACAAGACTCAACAGAAGTTAATTCATTTTAATGTAGAGTTAAATACATAGATTATTACATGGTATATTTATGCATCTGGGAAATTACATTTAATCTGCTGAAGTTGCTTCTGTAAATCTTGTAATTGTGAAAAGTATTGACTAAAGTATACCATATTTACATTTTTCTAAACATTCCTTTTCTCCTACTGAGTGTAGGTGGTAAATCTTTGTAATAGCTAAGTGCAGGAGACTGGTTTCAGACCACTTTTAATATAGCCATGTCTAATTGGCAGGTATTAAGATCATATATAAAAATGCTACAGTTAATTCTTTCTGTGTGTCCTTCTTGCTCACTGTGAACATAATAATTCCAAATCTTTTCCACCTACTAGAAAAATATGGCAGATATAGATAGAGATGCTCAAAGACCTGCCCAGTTGAACTGAATTAACGTTGACTTTAAAGGGAAAGTCCAGGGCCATCTTAACAGGATTATAGGCCCTGAACAAAGCATTGTACTGAGGCAACACAATCAACACAAATATTTGCCAAATTTCTTTTTTGAGAATTTTCTAGCCCCTATGATATACTGATTCTAAAATTCTAAAATTGAGCCTTTCTATCACTGTCGACGGTACCAATATCTCTCCTTCACTTCAAGTCCGCTGCCTCGGAGTGACCCTAGACTCAAACCTATCTTTTATCCCTCACATAAAATCACTCTCTAAATCCTGCCACAACCAACTACGAAACATTTCCAAAATTCAACCATTCCTGTCTGCCAGCACCACAAAATAACTAATCCACTCCCTCGTAATCTCCCGTCTAGACTACTGCAACAACCTACTAACTGGCCCCCCTCTCTCCCGACTATCCCCCCTCCAATCTGTCCTCAATGCCTCTGCCAGACTAATCTATCTCACCTGATGCTCTGCATCTGCTGCACCTCTCTGCGAGTCCTTCCACTGGCTCCCCATCCATAGCAGAATTAAATTCAAAATACTAACTCTATCCTACAAAGCTCTCACTAACGCCACTCCCCTCTACCTATCCTCCCTCATCAGCAAATATACTCCAGCCCACCCTCTAAGATCCAACAATGACCTGCACCTCGCATCTTCACTTATCATCTCCTCCCACGCCCGCCTACAGGACTTCTCTTGCGCAGCACCAACCCTCTGGAACTCTCTTCCCCGTGCTGTACGACTCTCACCAACTCTAGCCTCTTTCAAGCTCTCCCTAAAAACTTTCCAGGGTAGCCTACCACTGACATAAACATCAAAACTTCTCTCTCACCCAATTACAACCCTTATCTCGCCCTACCTTAACATAATTCACTACCACACAGTCCTCACCTCCTGGTTCTCACCCCTTATCCACCTAGATTGTAAGTTCCTGCGGGAACAGGGCCCTTCATTCCTCCTGTATCTGTATGTCAATTGCTGTATTGTACTATTGTATATGTTATCTGTAAAATTTTCATCTTGTACAGCACTGTGGATTCTGGTGGCGCTTTATAAATAAAGTATAATAATAATATGTACAGTTTTTTCATTATCTTTCTTCCGTTTTACCTCATTTCTATTTCTGCCATTTCTATTTATCTTTTTCTCTTGAACTCCCTACCTCTACTCTTTACCTCTCCCCTTTCTCTTTATCTCTCCCTGTTGTCTTTATCTCTCCTCCTGTTTCTCTTTACAGCTCCCTTTTCCCCATGCCTATCCTTTCTGTTAACCCCCCCCTTCATTTTCTCCTTATCTCTACCATCTTTTTTTTCTCTCCTATCTCTCTTCTTCCTCAGTATCTTCCCTTTTCCCCATCTCACTTTTTTCTCCTTATCTACCCCCTTCTCACTCTCTCCTCTTTCTCCTCACTCCTCTTTCTAATTGTCGACCCCCTTTGTCTCTATTTCTCCCATTTCTCTCTTCTAATCTCCTCTCCCCTATATCTTTCTCTTCATATTTCAATTTTCTTATTACCTATACTATCTATCTCTCCGCATCTCTTACCTTTCTAAAGTCCTGTGGTAAGAGTGTTCATACAGACCTGTTTTGGCATTTCATCCAAGTGAATGCAGCTTCAGTGCTGGGTACCTGGATATAATTGCAGGGTGGCAGTTGGGTGATCACATTTTATTTCTGCCATTCAAAGTCAGAGTATGGAGCGGATGAGATCAAACACAGGCGTATATTATAGATACACTCACTGGCCACTTTATTAGGTACACCTTGCTAGTACTGTGTTGGACCCCTTTTGCCTTCAGAACTGCCTTCATTCTGCGTAGCATACTTTCTACAAGGTGCTGGAAACATTCCTCAGAGATTTTGGTCCATATGGACATGATGGCATCAGCTGCTGCAGATTTGTTGGCTGCACATCCATGATGCGAATGTCTCGTTCTACCACATCCAAAAGGTGTTCTACTGGATTGAGATCTGGTGACTGTGGAGGCCATTAGAGTACAGTGAACTCATTGTCATGTTCAAGAAACCAGTTTGAGATGATATGAGCTTGGTGACATGGTGCTTTATCCTGCTGGAAGTAGCCATCAGAAGATGGGTACACTGGTCATAAAAGGATGGACATGGTCAGCAACAATACTCAGGTAGGCTGTTGCATTTAAACAATGCTCAGTTGGTACTACTGGGCCCAAACTGTGCCCAGAAAATTTTCCCTACACCATTACACCACCAGCAGCCTGAACCGTTGATATAAGGCAGGATGGATCCATGCTTCATGTTGTTTAGGCAAAAGTCTGACCCTGCCATCTGAATGCTGCAGCTGGAATCGAGATTCATTAGACCAGGCAACGTTCTTCCGGTCTTCCATTGTCCAATTTTGGTGAGCTTGTGCTAATTGTAGACTCATTTTCCTGTTCTTAGCTGACAGGAGTGGCACTCGGTATGGTCTTCTGCTGCTGTAGCCCATCTGCTTCAAGGTTCGACGTGTTGTGTGTTCAGAGACGGTATTCTGCATGCCTTGGTTGTAACGAGTGGCCATTTGAGTTACTCTTTCTGTCATCTCGAACCAGTCTGCCCATTCGCCTCTGACATCAACAAGGCATTTTCGTGCACACAACTGCCCCTCACTGGATATTTTCTCTTTTTCAGACCATTCTCTGTAAACCCTAGAGATGGTTCTGCATGAAAATCCCAGTATTTCAGCAGCTTATACACACCATCATATACACGTAAAATACATTTTTTTTTATTATGTTAATTTTTAGGAAGCTGTACAAACCATATTGATTTCAGAATTAATGATATATTTATAACATGCAGTCATTACAAAACATGAGCAGTTTTAGAGAATTAACTCCTCTATTACCAGTCATGAACAATTTCAGAGAACTAATGCCTCTATTACAGACATGAGCCTTTTCAGAGAATTAACCCCTCTGCCACCAGACATGCGCAGTTTCCAGGAATTAGCACCTCTATTACCAGATATGAGTGATTTCAGAGAATCAATCCTTCTGTTACCAGACATGAGCAGTTTTACAGTATTAAGCCATCATTTACCAGACATTACACACACATAGTCAAAGAAACAAACCCAGTCACATACACACATATCACACACAGTGGGTTCCTTATCTGGTGCTGCCAGGTAAGGGGTAACTCTTACTCACATTCTCACTTTCTATAATATTAATATGTATATTTGATCAGATACGATGGTTGGGCTCATGTCTGTGTATTACGAAATTGAAAAGTCGTGCGCAAAATGGTCGCCGTTAATAAACAAGATAGCTGCGCCAGTAACAAAAATGCCTGCTGCAAATGCGCTAACCCTCACATACAGAAATGCATCTTCGGCTGGATCTGACTGATATATTCTGTGGATGTGCCCAGTATACAATATTGAGTTGGAGCTGAAAACACAGGTATTTCCTATAACCTTTCATTTTACTGCAATGTTGTTATTATTGTTGTTATTATTTTAAGGGATTTAACCCCTTAAGGACAGAGCTGTTTTTTTTAATTTTTTGTACCGTTCTTGACAATGGCTGCGTTGCTTATGTTTAGCTGTAATTTTCTTCTCTCTCATTTAGTATACCCACTCATTGCTTTTTTACAGGACAAGAAGTGCTTTCTTTAGATACCATTATCTTGATCATATCATCTAATTTACTATAAAAAATATAAAATGGTATGGTAAAAGAAAATGTTAACATTTATTTGAAAAATTTTACCATCTACAAAAGCTAATGAAAAAAGCTGCTAAATACATTGTAATATTAGTCCTGGGTTTTTTTTTGCAAGTTATAGATTTTAACCTCTAGTCATTCTGCCCCATGTGTTATTTGGGACATCTTTGCTGGCCGTTCAATTTACCCTATCAAATCAAATTTATTTTTAAACTAGACATTCCTGTATTTCAAATGTGGGTATTTTGACTCTTTCTGTGCATACATTTTACCACCCTGTTGTTCACACATGTTGCAATTCATGTATGAATTTGCAGCATGAATATATATATATATATATTTTTTTTTTTTTGTTTGTTTAAATATAATGATTACATCACTGGAGAATTATTTTTACATGTTACCACATCCATTTATTTTTCTAATGACATTGTATTTAGTAAACTGGGCTTACAAGGGTAACATTACCTGCCTGGACCTATATGTGCTGTTTGGGGGGGGGGGTTTCCATAGCCTGGCTTATCTGGGTCTGCAAGGGAAACATTAAGCCAGTGGAAAGTTTGGCCAATTGGGAGGTATTTATAATAAGAATACTAATGGATGATAAAATACATATTTACCATTTTACACAAATACAAGATTAGACTGTGCTACTTACAAACATTGACATTATCAGTGTGTCCTCTATAAAAGACTTGTGGTTGAGACCCTGACTCCAACCCAGCAGCCAGCATCACATAGAGCTGTGCAGTAATAATTTATGTTGCTATGGATGCAACTAGCTAATTGCCATAAGATTGCTACCTTACCAATCAGATAAATGTGATCAGGGTCTTTTGATCAAAGTGGGGGCTAGGGTGCCTTTTTTTGGGACAGAAGAGTAAACTAGAGGACAGAGTAGTAGGGGTGCATGTATCATATAGAAATATAATACCTACGAATACAATTCTGTCCTTTGATAACGCATCAATAAGCAAACCACCTTTCATGAGTTTTTAAAAAGAAAACAATGTTATTCTTTAAATAAAAAAAGGTATTGCCTAGATTGCAGTGGTGGTCCTATAGAGTGTCTATTGTTAGAGGAATACAAATTGGTCTTAACTAGAAAGATTAACATAGAATTTGAAAGCAGATAAGAACCATTCAGCCAGTTGAGTCTGCCCATTTTTCCTGACACAGAGAGCTTAATCAGTCATTGGTCTTAGATTCAGGATAGCTCTATGGCTAACCCAAGCATGTTTAAACTCTCTCACTGTATTAGTATTTAGTATTTACCACTGCTGATGGGAGGCTGTTCCATTTATCTACTCCCCTACATGTCTATACATTACATTTAAACCTCTGACCCTTACGTTTTAGACTATAACCTCATCTGAAATAAGCTTCCCTCCTGTACTTGGTTAAATTGGTTATGTATTTAAATGTTTCTGTCACATCTGCCCTGTCTCTCCTTTCCTATAATTCATACACATTAAGCCCCTTTAGTCTTTCCTAATCATTTTTATCCTGCTGACTGCTAGACGGATAAGCACATTGAATAGAAGGCATGCAAGTTGGTAGGAGAATGATGGTGGTGATGGGTTCTTTTTTTAAGCAGGCTGAATATAAATAAATGTAGGGATGAGGACCCCACATATATGTACCACACAATAATGTCTCTATGATATTTGGGATTAGTATTCAATGTTCTGTTCGAAATTGAAATATGTTTTGTTATTTGTTATTTTTTCTCCCTATGACTCTCGTTAATGTAAATTTTCTTTTTTTTTATTCCCAGAGTCCTGATTCAGGGTCTATTCACACAGACAAAACCCTTGACACAGGCTACATGTGCTATTGGCATTCCACAAGACGATCTATATGAGATGGGAACAGCTGTTTAGCCATAAAGCATGACTTACAATTTATTTAATGCTATCAACAGGATGAGGAATTGAGTGCTCTAAATAACAGTATACGCCACACAGATATGACATATAGAGTGTTTTATGTATGGTAATCAAATAAAAGTATTTAATGAAATATTGCCCGCTCAAGATGAAAATGGTCATAGTTCCCCTTTAAATAAATAAGGTATAAATGCTGAGAAGTACATTACTGTGCATTTGACTTTAACATAACAACTCACTTTAGCTAATGGCATATCTTTTTGCAGATGTTTTAAAATGAAAAAAACTGACCTGCAGTTTTATTGCTAGTAACCCATATTTCTTTCAAAGTGATATCATTTTTTCACAACAATCAAATGCACATAAAACATTCCAGATTTCAAATGAAATGTTCTAGAATGTACAATACTGATGATTTAAAAGTAGGCATAAATTCAATTTACTTTGTGAACAAAATGTAAACGATGGTTGCCTTAAAATATATTTTACAATTTACTGGTGGCCCAGTTAATGTGAGATACAAACACATAGATAAATGAATACATTGTATTTCAATATCTGAGTTACTCTCACTTAATAAATATGTAGAATTCAAAGGGTGATTAATAATTTGACCAAGTGCTCACTTATTTGGGGGACTAGCATTAACATGCAGTTAAAAAATAGAATTTAATCTAGGAGGCAGTCAGAAAGAAATACTCAAATGGCACTCTTAATCAAATCAATTTGGTATTAATATATTAATATATGAGATTGGGCTTATAATTTATATCTACATTGTATCTCTATGGCTCCATCTTGGAGCTCTAATCTTTGGGTGAGTAAGTGGTGTTTTACCTTATTCACTCTCTTGTACTTTAAAGTCTATTGGTGCTAGCCCAACCACTTTGTGACCTCTGACAACGCTGCCTAAAGTTTTTTTTTTTAAATTATGTATATAAGTAATATATACTCAATGCTTTTTTGAGACCTTTTAAATCTTTACTTAGTAAATGTACAAGCATATGTCAGGTCTGTCATATGGTGGATGTCACTACTCCATTGGATTTGTGGAATAGGTAACTCTGTAGTGCCATAGAAAAAAAGAAGAAACTGCACCTGTGCACACGGAAGAGGTAAGAAGCAAGGGCAACAATGGAAAACGTAAGATAGTTTAAAAAGTGATTTGAAAAACATAACAATAACTAGCGATGCACACGAAAAGAAACCCCAAAACATGTGGGATTTCCCCTTTTATTGGTTTGAGCCTCTGGGGGCAGCCTAGGAAGGCATGCTTGCAAGTTAACCAAAGGCCCTACCTACAAGGATGATTGCCTTAGATCATAAATTGTCTTCCATTTTTTTAAAGGAAAGCAACAGCTGATTTTAATCAAAACTGGCCAAGGCTGGACAAACCTCATAACTATGGCTTCAAAAATTTTATTTCTATCACTTCATTTTTTTTTATTACTAAAAAATTTAAATAGCTTCTGAATCTGCATTAAATGTGTCAGGACATAAATGAATAGCAGAGTCCCAATCTCATGTGTCGTTTACTGTACCTGTAGTAAATCAAGCATTTGATACAGTTGAGTATCATCTTTCCTAGGTGGACTTTGAGGGGGTACTAGCATGACCTGACATCAGAAGCATTATATGAAACTAGAGTACTGTTGCAGATAAAGAAGCAAGTTGTTATTTTTACAATCATGTGTGGCTTCTGTAAAAATATTTAATGCCATTTTTGGCAGAATCACTTATGCAATTAAGCGGCTTCTAAGTCACCAGGACTAGCTTCTCAAATACCAGTGGATAATGGGTTGCGAGTATTTGCATGAGACATAGAAATACATGATAAAATGACTATTTATGAGATTTTTGTTATTAAATTTCATATATATATATATATATATATATATATATATATATATATATAGTAGAAGCATTATTAAACAATCATCTACAGACACCATGGTGCTGTCACAAGCATGCAAATAAGGTCAACAGTGATCATCTTTTGCCCCTATATCCACTTCATACATGGATCCCTTGAAAGTAATTGCCCGCTGTACAAGAGAGCCTTTGACAAAGAGTCAAGAGGGTAAGAGGTACAGTAGCCAGATCATCACTCATGGACATCTGTTTCATCCTTAATGGGACTCGTTAGCATGAGATTGTCACACTGGCTTAATACTTGAGGCTTGGGGTAGCACGAGAAATACCAATAACCAATATGGTGGGCAAAGGTGATGGAAAGCTCTTTCACTTAAATGTAAGGGGGTAGTAGAAGCATTATTAAACACTCATCTACAGACACCAGACAAGCCACAAGGCTTGTTTTTTTCCCTCAGAAATCTCATGGTGCTGCCACAACCACAAGGGATTCTGGGTAGACGCATGTAAATAAGGTCAACAACCATCACCTTTTGCCTCTATATCCACTTTATACATGGATCCCTTGAAAGTAACTGCCCACTGTACAAGACAGCCTTTGACAAAACTCAGGTGCAGTAGCCAGATCCCCACTCATGGACAGCTATTTCATCCTTAATGGGACTTGTCAGCATGAGGTTGTGATACTGGCTTAATATATATTTGCCAACAGATAGGAACCATTTGGCCCGTCTAGTCTGACTGTTTTTTATGCTGTAAAGACCCAAACCTTAAACTGTCCTTGGATCTCTGTATTTTTTCAGGATATCAAAGGAATAATTACAGGGCTGATTATTTTTGCAGGTTTTCGTTGATTTGCCTATTTGTTTGCTTCTGTATCGAGGTCTAAACTAGGTTGGAATACGGCACTCAGTTGTGAGATGGTGCACGAGCTGATGCTGACAGAAATTTGATTTTTTTTCGCAGTCTCCAGCCCTCTCAATAAAGCTCTCTGATTAAACATCCAGAAGACACCTCCTTAAGTGATCCAGAGACTAACAGTATATTCTACCCTTTGTACAGTGCTGCCGAATCTGACGGTGCCATATCAAATAATAGATAAAAATAATGTAGCTGAGGTGATGTGAAATGAACCCATGCTAAACAGTTAATTTAAAGGTTCTGTCAAGCAAAACCCTACACAAATAAAGAATTATTTCTGGGAAAAGGTTTGTTCATTGGCCTTAGCATGTATGCTTTTTTAGCTACAAAAGTATTAAATTCAGCTGTAAGTGGAACCTTTATACCTTAATGACAATTATCTTCAACATTTGTCAATAGCCATGCTCAATTTGGGCACAGCCTGAAAAATACTAAGAATATAAAACTTTACTCAAAAGTTATATAAAAATATGGGAGCTACTTTAAAAAAGCTTTATAGAACTTTAACTTTTTAAGCATTTATGTTTTGAATTTTCCTTGATTTTTCATTTTGATGAGGGTTATTTTATTTAGAATACATACACCCCCTCCTGCAGACATACAGGTAACCAAGAATAACCAGTATGTTGAAAGATTTAAAAGGTCTTCATAATACGTTTTTAGAACAGAAATCATTTTTCTTCTAAGGACTAGCTACAATTTACTGCAATTTAATTTCCCCAAATTAAATGCTTCAAATATAAATCCACAACATCCAACAAACAAAATAAATTGCAGGTCATAGCGACATGTTACAACACCCTTTGATTGAATCAAATTTCAGCAAAAATTAAAACAGAATATGATTGTTAAGCTTACATGTGACCTTTCATATAAGTGTATATTGCAATATACTGCAATGCATAAAGGTTACAGCAATTTAATGTATTTTGTTATGCATCAGAAATGATTACAGCTGCCAAACAACTTAACGTATTCACTTTTTCTGAATTTGAAACACTTTTTCATGTCACTAGATTAAGAATGAAATATAAAACTAACTAATATTATATGCAACCTTATCCAGGAGGGGCAACAGGGCAATCCCCCCCCCCCCCCAAGATAGATCCTACACCAGGAATTACACCCTTATATCCCTAATGTCCAGGAGTGCCAGGCAAACCGCATCAAAGACAGACTGGGGTTTTGCCTGGTGAGTTAGTTGCGTATGTCTGGGTATGTTATTGCATGTCTGGGCGTCTGGGTATGTTGGTGTGTGTATGGGTATGTTAGTGTGTGAACATGTATCTTTGTCTAGGTATGTTAGTGTGTGGGCAGGTATGTCAGTATGTGAACATGTCTCTGGGTATGTTTGTGTCTTTGGGTGACAATTATGTGTGTTTGGGTAAGTTAGTGTGTGCATTTGTCTCTGGGTATGTTTGAGTGTCTGGGGTTAGGGATATTAAGTTGACACTAGGTATATTTGTGTGAGTCTCTGATTGTGTTAGTGTGAGTGTCTGGGTATGCCAGTCTGAGTGTCAGGGTGTGTGTTAGTGTTGAATGTTTAGTTGTGGTAGTATGAGTGTCTGGATGCATAAATTAGTGTTGACTGTTGACTGTGCGTGCAATAGTCTATGTATTATACAGTATATCATAATGCATTATACTGATATTGTGCTTTTTATGTTTTTTTCCAAACAGTTATGAATCTCTAATATTTAAATTACCATTTTTGAATCTGGTAATTAGTACCACACTGATTTTTATAACCTGTATTTCTTCATTATCCATGATGATAATCTTTATCCTCACATTGGCCAAATGAAGGTTTCTGGTTCTTTCTGTACTGCCACTGCTGCTAGTTAGGAATTAGTTCATCAAGTTTATCAATTTATCATCTAACTGAAATTCATAAAACACAATGAAGTATGAGCATCTCCATTCTATTGGCAGGGGATCTACACATGCATTTTTTTGTGGAGGGCATAACAAAGAGTCAACACATGACCTATTTTATGTGTCCTAATGTGAGATTATTACAATTTACATTTGATTTAAAGAAAAGTATACATCAGATAATGCTTTGTGTATTTGGGGTGATTGCCTTGTAGAACTTGGTATAAAAGTATTTGACTGGGGAATGTGGATGACCAGATTTTGCCGGCATGTAGCAGCATCCCTGTTTTCTACAAGCTGTCTGATTAGTTGGTGAGTTCTAAAACATTAGTACTCTGTTTCAGGGGCGTACCTAGTGTATTTGGCACCTGGGGCGGATCCTGAATGTGGCACCCCCCCAAACACACACACTTTGCCTAACGATAGAAGCTATGCAGTTTTAAACATTGACGGGGGTACAGCATAACTGTTATTATATACTGAGGCACGCACTGACAGTGGTACAGCATAACACCTATCAATATGTACTGAGGCAAATATTGACGGGGGCACAGCATAACACCTATCACTATATACTGAGGCATGCACTAACGGCAGTACAACATAACACCTATCACTATATACTGAGGCAAACATTGATGGGGGTACAGCATAACACCTATCACTAATTACTGAGGCACACATTGATGGTAGTACAGCGTAATCCCTATCACTATACATTGAGCCAGACATTGACAATAATGCAGCATTACCCCTATCACTATATACTAAGCCAAACATTGATGTGGTGTAAGCCTACCACTTCAGTGTCTGGCTAAGTATAGAGATGCACCGAAATGAAAATTCTGGACCGAAACCAAAAATTCAGCAATTCAATTTAATGATTTTAATAAAGTTAACTTAAGGTGTAGTTAGAGGTAAAGGTGGGCAAACTAAGGGGAATCTTAATCCTGGGGGCAGTGAAGATTATTAATGCATTTATTTATAACAGTTTGGTGTCAGTGATATTCTCTGTAAGATTCGAATCTCTGAAGGATTCTCTGAACGACTGCCTTCAGTGACATCATTAGAGTAGGCAGGCAGGCAGGCAGGAGGGTTCATTGACTCTAATGAAAGGGGCGGGCCCAATCTTTAGTGTGACTGCAGGGAGTGACTGGGAAACAGTAACTCCTGTGAGTCACACTGAGTGATCCGAAGATTCGGATCATGAATCGGATCATTTCAATGAACAACTCGAAAGGATCCGATTTACTTTACTGATTCGAACTTCCCTTCACTATAAACTGGAACTGAGATTGCGAGCCAGGCCTCCTCGTACAACATCAGTACCTGACCTTTACTGGATAAATGGGCAAACATTGTCACAGAAACACTTCAAAATCTCACAAAAAACCTTTCGAAAAGAGCAGAAGCTGTTATAGCGGCAAAGGGGAACCAACTAAACATTAATGCCTTTGTATTTAGAATGCAATGTCTTACAAGTCCATGTTGGTGTAATGGTCAGGTGTCCCAATATATTTGTCTGATTTGTCTTTCTGATTTGTTTCCTCAAACAGTTCCACAATGCATTGTGATGTATGATCATATCCCAGTACTCTCCACTGTGAAGTCACACAAGGGAGTGAAGTATGTATATGTATATATATGCAGACTACAGGCTACAATCCTACACATGCAGGCTCCTTGCAGTCATGTACAACGTACTTAGGTCTACATACACAGCTGCTGACACCATATATAGGTGTCTGGAAAGTGTGTACGTATTCCTATTTTAATTTGTTTAAAACTTTGATTGTTAGTGAAATGTAAGAAAGATATGTAAGAAAGACAAACAAAAAGGAATAAAGAAAAAATGCTTTCAAAGTTAGCAGTAAAGCAGTTAAATTTACCATGTATTAATGTGCCTGGTACTAATTTTAATGTTGTCATCCCTGACTCATTGTAGCTTTTTCCTCCCTAAAAAGGATGCATCTCCCTTCCGACCACAGAAAGAAATGTGAAACACTGTTCAACCCTTTCCTGATAAAGTGGAATATAAGGTAAAACAGCCTAGCAAGGAAGTTTGGTCATTTCCACTTGGAAGCCTGACTCACTGTGGATTGGCATTTTAAGTTGCCTGAGTCAGAGCTGTCAAGGAAATTGGTTGTTTTATATACCATAATATTCCATCATATGGAAGAAATTAGTTTGGCACGGTAATACTGCTTTGCATAGTAAATGTGCATATAGTTTCCATGTGTGCCATAAAAATGTATAAATATTTACAAAGATTCATTAAAATATTTGGGCAAAAACATTTTTATAAAAAGTGTGATATTTTCTATTTTATAAACAATTTTTGTTACATGGATAACGCAGAAGGAAGCCAAACTTAGTAAACAGTTTTTTACGAGCCTTTTTTTAACTGAGCCCTAGAAAACCATAATAAATCAATTATTAGCTTTTTGGATATTACTAAATCCCACCCACCATGGGTAAAAATATCCTTATTTTTAAAAATACTTCCTTTTAATTTAACCAAAATTAAAGTAATTTAAGTTATATTATCTACAGTAAATCATTTTATAGATTAGTTATGTGCTCTTTCTATCACTTAAAAATTACTTGGAGAAATAATTCAATGCACTGAAGCATGTAGAGAATTTTATTATCTGGTGTTTCCCTGCTGGAACTCAACCCTGCTCGCCTCCGGCTTATGATTGTCTTATGATTTCCTTACTTTGTATATCAGTGAGCACCGTAAACAGATGCTTAGTTTTATATAACAATAGATAGCAGTATATGCAATAGATAGTTATAGTCAAATAGCTATAAAAGTAGTAGAGTAGTTTACATGAAATTTTTAAATATGTTAACACAACATAAGGTTGTTAAAGAATTTGACTGAACTATCTGAAGCTTGGGAAGTTTAAAGATAAGTTATTTTTTTCTATTTATAACATGTTTAATAAATCTATTTGTCCATGTTTATCTTAGGGGTTTAAGTAAACTCAGCTTTGCCATCTTTTTCCTGTGAACTGCCTTGGCTCATATGGAAAGCTAGTGATGGGCATTGAGTAGCTGAGTGGCCATGGATGATCCCAGAAGTTTTAAAGTAGGAAAATGTAAGTTAAAATATACCCAAATTGAGTTAACAACAAAACATTAGTCTACCATCATTGGTGTCCACCAATATATACATTTGTTTTTCTGACTTGCATAGGGATACTGTATTTTTTACTGATTTATGGCAGTCATATATAAACGAATGGGCACAACTATAAACTTAACATACTTAATAATCTTACTGTGTGGGAGAAGACAATTAACAGTTTTACTTTATTCTGATATTTTTGTTTCTACTGTATGTTTCATGAGATTTATATGATATATTGTAAATGGCTAAAATCAAATGGATAGTGCTATAACAGCTGGTTGCTATGGTCAATGAAAGGGTATTTCTCTAATCTTAATGCAACTACAGTCAACTGGAATTACAAGGAATCAACTATTTGGTTGAATAAACCAGAATTGGGTTCATAAACGTCTGTTTTGTTCTCTAATAAACAAACACTGATTCAATCTGCAAGCCTCTGTAACCAATATAGAAGATTTGAGGATTGCGGTACTCCCAGGTATTTTTTATATGTTCTTTTTTGTGTTGATTTCCAAATTCTCCATTACAGTTTATTTATGTTTATATTTGTTCCGGTTCTTTTGAACACTAGCATAATTTGAATATAGCCTACTTATAAAACTGAGTTCTCATGATTTGAGGGGAAGGTCTGCGCGATGGACATAGACAACCCCCGCTTCTAACCGCACCTCCTTCCGGTTGCAGCGGAAGTTGTCTACGTGAATCGTGTAGACGTCTACACGCTGCCCCGGCTACATTTTTTGCTTGCTCTGAAAAAACATCGTCTTATAATCGAGCAAATATGGTAGATACATTTACTAAGGAGGGCCTTTTAGAAAGGTTTAATTGTATTATTTGGTTTTGCTTACATAGGAATAATGATTCCTAATTATAGGAAAACAGTTTATGTTTCTTTTACTTATTCATACGGTTACAGTGCTGTGAAAAAAATTGCCCTATGTCCTTATGTTTTTGCATATTTGTCACATTTAAATATTTCAGATTATCCAACCAATTTTTATAGAAGCCAAAGACAACATGAGTAAACACAAAATACAGCTTTTAAATTATTTCATTTATTGAAGTGTTAATCAAAACCTATTGCACACATTTGAAAAAGTAATTGCCCCCTAAACTTATAAGTGGCTGTGCCCCCTTGGCAGCAACAACTGCAATCAAATGTTTGATATAACTGGCAATAAGTTTTTTACATTGTTGTTGAGGAATTTTGGCCCACTCTTCTTGGCAAATTTGTTCAGCCACATTAGAGGGCTTTCAAGCATAAACTGCCTATTTAAGGTCATGCTACAGCATCTCAATTGGATTCAAGTCAGGACTTTGACTAGGCCACTCCGAAACCTTAATTTTGTTCTTTTTTTTAGCCATTTCGAGGTGTACTTGTTTGTGTGCATCTGATCATTGTCCTGCTTGAGCTTTAGGTCATAAAGTGGTTGCCATACATTGTCCTTCAGGATTTTCTGATAGAGAGCAGAATTCACGTTTCTATCAATTATGGCAAGTCGACTAGGTCCTGAAGCAGCTAAGTATCCCTCCTGGCCAATCACACTACCACCCCCATGTTTTGACTGTTGGTATGATTTTCCTATTGCAGAATGCTGTGTTTCTGTCTTCCACAAAATTCCACTTTTGATTCATCAGTCCACAGAATATTATCCCAAAAGTATTTTTGGCAAATGTGAGACGAGGCTTTGTGGTCATCAATTGTTTTTGCCTTGCAACCCTACTATGGATGCAAATAGTGTGGCTTGCAAATCTTTACATGTTAGTCTGGGCTATTTGTGAATGCCTGCATGAGTCGTCAATGCGCTCATGGATGAAGGAGAGCTGGCACTTATCAATAACTTTGGTCAACTGATTGATTTAGTAGCTAAGGGGCAATTACTTTCAGGGTCAGCCTAAGCTGTTCAGGCACCACCCCCATTTATCACCCCCAGAGTCCCTATGTCCCCTCCCTTTCCTGTACTGTGATGATATTGCACCATTTATGGTCTGTGAGTGGATCTTATAGCCCTTCTTATTCTTCATTTGTGTGTTCATATTACACTATTATTGTTGCGTTTTTTTCTCCCCATGTATATGCGCTTCTTGGTTGTCATATTGTGTTGCTAACACCTTGAGGAAGAGTGTTATTGGAAGCAGCTTTCTTGGGGAGTATTCATTGTTATTATATATTTTTTATATTTTTCACACCTTCACACGTGGAATTTGGGTTGTTTTTCTTTATAAACACCATTGAACAACATGGAAACAGCATTGCAGGTATAGATAAACGGAAAAATCACATGGGGACTCTGCATAGAAGGTATAGATTAAATAAATAAAGCATGGAGCCCCTATATTACAGGGGCATATACAGATCACAGGTCGCATACCCTAAAGGCCAGCACTGGCACCAAGGTTACACACAGAAGACTTGCCAGACCCAGATTTCCCACATAGGATTTTCCCCCGCAGCCATATTGCATCCACAGGACCTTCCGAAAATAACGAGATATAGTTGGTAAACCAAGGTATATCAATTTCATGGTGCTTTCTGTGATGAAAATGCATTTAGTGATGTGTGGATAGGATTGTAAGGGCTTGCAAATCTGTATTTTATCCTCTGCACTAATTTAATTCTTTTCCCTTCTTTTCATCAGAGAGGGCTTTGGTTAATTTTCTTGATTTTCCAGTGGCCTTTATAGCTCCACAGGCCACCTAGATGGCCCCAATGGGGGCTTAGTTCTATCTATCTTGTTCTTACTACAGATGCACAACTGTTCCCAATTACAGTATCTCTGCCTTAAATTCATTGCTGATACGCCACTGCAGTATCGGTAGTTTTTATTTTGCCTGATGGTGGCGATTCTCCATGTTTCACATCATGGGAATACACAATCATGGTGATAATGCAAAATCCCATGTATGTTTAAATTTCCTTACCATATGATACCTGGAAAGTTTACATGCTGTAAGGCAGCCCACAAGTCAGTTCAATTAGAGAAGAACGTAGAAATATACAAAAGGATAAATACGTGTATTTGGTGTACGATAGGGTAACATACAGACTGTCTCACAATGTGCGGAATCAATGCACTTGCAGTGTTTTAAAGATCAGTCTGGGGACACAACATGTATATTAATACTTCTCTGAGTATCAAAAGTGTGGATAATATACTCCTTTTGAAGGGTAAGTGAACAAATAAAGTCGTTGTTGGTAGAATGTTGACCTCTCACCTACATTATCCATGAATCACTAGAATCTATTCATTATCCTGGAATGTTGGCTTCATGCAAATATAGCAAGTCATTTAAAATAAACAAGTGTCCGCTTTCATCTTATAATATTCTCTGCTAACCACATTTTTGACAAACAGTGCCACAGGATGCGTTAAATTAAAATCATGAGCTATGAACCCAAATTATACTTATTGCAAGCACACTATAGTATATGTGTGACATAAGTACTTTTCATGAGCGTAACTGTTTCATACTGAATGCTTGAAACGATACAGTTAATTTGTTTTTGTAAAAAAAAAAACACTAGCTTTCTCCATGTCTTGTGTGTATTTGCATTTTGTTTACAACTCAAGAGCATTTATGCCTATTTTTCAGGTCCCACTGCCCCTTAACTGGGATGGTCAGTGTCTTCTTTGGGTTACCCGCTATTTGACCACCTGCTTGCCTCTTGGATTACTCTGTGTGCCTTTGCCCATGACCTCTGGTCCATAGACTACTTTTGATGGATCGCTGCCTGCCTTGACCTTTTGGACGGTTGCTGACTATATATATTGCTCAATTTCTATTATTTGCACCTTTGTGCTTATGCCTCTATCTAGTGGGTCCTGCTTACCTACCACTGCAGACCTTCTGATAGAGGTGGCTGGCAAGATATAGCACCCCCTGCTTCTACACACCTACACCAACCCTCACACTATTTTTCCCAGGCTTCGCTGATACCCTCCTTTAAGAAAAAGTAATTTGTCATCATCTTTTGGTTTGGAGCATCCGATTTAGAAACAGTTCTTTTAGGATTATGTTGGGATGTCACATATTCCAGGTTTAGTTAGAGAATGCAAGATGATTTCGTAGAATAAAGGGGTGAAATAGGGGTCTCCATACAATTATACAATTAAACCTTTTAAGTGGAGCAGGACAAAAAATAAAGTGTTCTTCTTGCGAGAGTTACCACAAAATTGATTTTGTCCACATCTGTCTTTCAATGCAAAGCTCCACATCTCATTTATGGGCTAGCTGGCCACTATTAATTAGCCTGTTATCAAATTGTTTGTACCCAAGGCATGTATTAATGTCACTGACTCTTCCTGTATATATCTGGTTTCATTCAAGCTAAATGTACTGAAGCCCTTGTGCCTATAATATACGAACATTTTCAAATAAAGAGTTATTGGAAAACGTAAAAGAAAATATTTGACACTCATATAAAATTAATTTAAAAAGTGTTTAAACAGAATGGCCAAACTTATGCTGTTGCAAGTGTGCCTGTGTTGTTGGTACCACATCCACAAGCTGTGTCTGCCTCCTGTGGCCCATACCTGTGTTTTGGGGACAGTGGCGGCTTTCCCAGATAGTTCACCCATTGTGTTGCTGTGACGTTCTTACAAGAAAGTAGCACACAATATTTTTTTCATACTGAAATACTGTTGGAAATGGAGGAAAAGACTGAGGTCCAGGAGCTGCTGGTTAGGCAAGGCTATTACAGGCACACTCTAGTCTCCTATACAGGCAATAATAGCAATAAAGGCTGCATATTAATGTTTTTTTCATCCTACAAAACAAGATACCAGATCAGCTCTTCATGGTAATTCAGTACCTAAATGATTTTTGTTCCCCACTTGTAAGATGTCTTGTCTGACAGCAGAAAATAAGTCCTATTCAAGGGTCGAATTGTGTTTCACCTTATTCTACACTTTCCAGTTTACCATGAACTATCAATGCAAAGCTGTTGCCGTTCCAAAATGTTACTGTAGAGCTATCAAAATGCGCCCACGTCGTTAAAGTTTGGTCTTGGGTAATAGACTCTGCAAATGGACTTGATTGACATGGAATGATTAAGGCAAATTTTTGTGGTCCAATTGTTTTCATGCAACAAATTTTGTTTCCTAGTCTTTCAGTTCAGAAGTTGTTTCGAGGATTTTTCCTTTCGGAAACAAAATTCTTTGTCACTCACTCTGATTCACTCTCTTATACTTCCTCATGCTCTCACGCGCTCATCCACTGTTTCAATATCTCCCTACCTTCTCCCTTTCTCCTTTGCCGCTTCTTCTTTTTGTCTCTTCTTGTCCTGAGCGAGAGAGAGTGTGAGAGAGTGAGAAATGCAAATGAAAATTTGGAGCTCTCTGCTTTGTGTTCTGTTGGGATCCCTCCTCATTTTCGGACCTTCGTACAAATTGACAAAATTGGTAAATTTTGTTAAACTTCATATGTATCTAAGTGTACAAGTCTATGACACATTGAATATAGTAAATCTAGGATGGGATTCTTCATACATAAGCTCTGCTTATGTGTTAAATGTGTAAACTGTTGGTTCCTTTCTCCATTTGTATTACGTGAATACAATAGTGAATTAAAAAGGTGTGGATTCAAGGAAGACAGCACAGAGCAATATGATCTTTTCATTGTGTCGGTACTTCCTGTACTGCCTGTCTTTTCAGCAGAATTCCTATACTCTGCCGCTTTTTTGATGATCATGAGGGTGCGTTTTCTAGATATTTTGATGGAATATATAGTAAGTTAATCTTATGAGATTCCTCATAAACCAGTCCAGGCACATGTATAAAGTATATGTTTTAAGGGGTGCAGCGGGATTCAAATGGCCACTGTCTTAACAGTGGGTCATATTCCCTTCTAGGTTCTATTTATTCTTGGCTGTGTCCCTCCATTGTTTGATTACATGTCCCCAACTTTTCAGCAAATTCCAGTTATAGCATATCGTGGCTATAAACATTTTGAGGCAGGCGCTAGTTGTATACCTCCCAGTTGTCCAGTTTTCTGTAAAAGTCTATCTTGCATATAACAGCCCACAGGCCCACTTTGGGAGAGTGTGGGGGATCATGTTCTAGATTGTATGCTGGTTTGAGCAGGGCCCTCCTCACATGTTGTTTCTGTAAGTCAAATTGTCAAGTAATATACTATTTGTTATGTCTTGTATACCCATTGTATACCACAATGGAATACGATGGAACTATATAAAAACAATAAATAGTACAAATGCTGTAGTGAATGTGTGCGCAAGGATATGGCATCATATCCTGGGTTTGGTTCCAATACCAGGCTTTACCTATAGATCTTCCGCTAAATCCTTTTCTGCTGACAATAGCCCTGCCCTTGTCTACATAAAGCCTTGTCTTCCCAGCAGTAGTGTCCAGGTTTCTATAATTGTCTGCGCCATGAATGTGGGGCCTCCAAGTGTCCCCTGCTAAATGTATTTCTATTGGAACAAAGGATCCACATAACAGCATGAGAAAGTAAGATCTCTTCAACACATCTTCATGTTTCACTTCCAGTATGTTTCCCCTACAAACTCCCTCTTACTTTTGTCTTTCCAGTCATTTATAAATATTAGCACAGCAGTTTTGCAACTGACAATATATTCCCATAAACATACTAAAGGACTGTTATTTTAAATATTTAATATACCGTAATTATCATTTTTTGCTTTTTTTTTTTAAAATAAACAACCACCTACTTTGAAATTACATATGCTTCAAGTATTGCTTGAATTTTCCAGCCCTGACTTGGAATAAGTAGACAACTCAAGTAGTGATCATCCCAGATGTTTATTATCTGTGTATTCCACACATCTGCAAATTCAGATGTCTGTGACAATTGTAAAAATGGTAAAAAATAAATAAAATGAATCAAAATTGTAGAAATTTAGGATCTACGTGTAGAAAAGTATTAGGCATCCACACGCCCAAGCTGACTTTCTATTAACAAATTGAGTATAATCACCTGGTTTTGAAGAGTTATGCTCAAAACTGGACAATAGATCACTTAAAATCAAGGAAGAAGGTCTTATAATAGAATAATTATGTGTGTTTATGGATATATATAACATCATACAGTAAGAGTTCAGTCTAAAAATGAGAAATAATGTGTGTTTAAAGACTTATAATGTCATATAATAAGAGTTCAGTTAATCTACTCTCCATGTATATAGTAAGTGCCATATTTACTCGATTATAAGACAAGTTTTTTTCCAGAGCAAATGCTCTGAAAAATACCCCTCGTCTTATAATCGGGGTTGTCTTATAATCAGACCTCAAATAGGTCTGACTATGAGACTAAGATCCAGATCCCCCGCAGCAATGCAGGGACCTGGATCCTCCTGTGTTATGCCCCCAACTTACCGGTGCTTCTGAGTCCCCGGTGCTTAGTCTGGGCGGTGTGTAGAGCTTTCGCTGCAACTGGGAGGAGGTGCGGTTTGCAGCGGGAGTTGTCTGCGTCCATCGCAGCCCTTAATGCCCCCCTTAATGCCACTCTGCCTCCAGAAATGCCTTATACCTCCCTATATGCCATTCTGCCCCATAATATGCCTTTTAACCCCCTAAACGTGGCATATAGGGGTATAAGGCATTTCTGGAGGCAGAGTGGCACATAGGAGGTCAAAAGGCATATCATAGGGCACAGTGGCA
>VKOC01046676.1:0-28176 GCA_009364415.1 Spea multiplicata | reverse complement strand
GTATATGTGTGTGGATTGGTATATGTGTGCCCAGAATGCAGGACTACTGGTGGTAGCAGGAAAAGTCCAGAGTAGTATAGATAGGGCACCGTAGCAAAATCAGGTAGAGGCGGTACGCCAAATAACGTAGACAGGTCACAGGCACGGGTCAGGTCCAGGCAGCAAAGTAGCGTAAACGGGTCACAGGCAAGGGTCAGGTAACAGAATAAATCAGAACACCAACAGGTTAAGGAGCACAGTACAGGGGACACTATGTAAAGCACAGAGCGTCTCAGAATATCTGAGCGCTGACATAAGGGAGCTTGAGGGTTTTATAGAGATCCCAGACGTGGCGTCTGACGTCACGTCTAGGTCTCCGCCCTCTGCTCCGCCCCCAACCTCCTCTCCCCTGTGAGACGGCACCAGAGGTACCGCCCCTCCAGGGGAAGCCTCTATCCCCACTCCTCCCCCTCCCTCCTGCAGATTGTTAACAGGAGGGGAGAAACTTAGGGCGGCGTGCTGAAGCGCCGCCCCCCTTCGTGGGGACCAGAGCCACGTTGCCGGCGTGTTCCCCAGCTCCCCGCGCGGACGCGGGGAGTGAAGAACAGACCACCCGAGCCGGCGACAGGGACCGGGACCCTGCCGCGAGCAGACGCGGTCTGCCACGGGAGGTAAGTCCCGGACCTTGAGTGGCACGTACCGTACGCCGGGCGGTACGTGCCTTACAGAACCCCCCCCCTAGACGACCCCTCCGGGGGCGTTCAAGTTTGGGGCGATCAGGGTGGTTACGGTGGAATGCACGGAGCTTGACAGGCGCATGGATATTACTAATAGGCTCCCAGGAACGATCCGTCATCCCATAACCCTTCCAATGTATGAGATATTCTAACCGGCCATTCTTTATACGGGAATCAAGAATGTGCTGAACCTCGTATTCATTTTCTCCTGCAATCTCCACAGGAGGTGGAGGAGGAGGATCAGACGAGGGTCTCCAGGGTTTCACAAGGGAAATGTGGAAAACAGGGTGGATACGATACTTGTTGGGTAACTGGAGACGGACTGCAGCGATACCAACCATCTCGATGACGGGAAACGGACCAATGAAGCGAGGGCCAAGTTTCTTCGAGGGACAGGATAGACGGAGATGTGTAGTGGAGAGCCATACTTTGTCTCCTTTTTGGTAGCACGGGGTTGGAGAACGAAGGCGATCGGCATAGGTCTTGTAGGACTCTTGGGCTTTAAGGATGTTGGTCCGTGTGGTATTAAAGGATTGGATGAGATACTGAAGTCTCGTTGCAGCTTCAGGCACAGAATCGGATATAGGCACAGCTGGCAGGGAGGCAGGGTGATACCCAAAGTTGGCGAAAAAAGGGGAACAGCCAATAGTCCTTTGTGTTTGGTTATTATAGGCATATTCTGCTGTTGGCAATAATTGGATCCAATCATCTTGAAGATAAGTTATGTAGCAACGTAGGTATTGTTCAAGTATCTGATTAACTCGTTCAGTCTGCCCGTTGCTCTGAGGATGAAAGGAGGAGGAATAGTTGGGCTGTATCTGTAGTCCCTTGCAGAAGGCACGCCAAAAACGAGAGGTGAACTGTGTTCCACGGTCAGTGGTGATTGAGCGGGGTAAGCCATGAAGACGGAAGATCTCTTTGAGGAATAAAGTGGCTGTTTCAGAGGAGTTGGGTAGACCTTTGGCTGGTAGGAAGTGGGCCATCTTGGTGAACCGATCCACCACTACCAAGATAGTTGTATAACCATGTGAATTAGGTAAGTCTACAATAAAATCCATTGAAATATCAGTCCATGGTTGTTTAGGTACTGGTAGCGGTTGAAGCAATCCAGCAGGTCGTTGACGTGAGGTCTTAGAAGTAGCACACACTTGGCAAGCTGAAACATAGGTGATGATCTCTTTACGCATAGCCGGCCACCAAAAGAGACGTTGAATTAACTCCATCGTTTTACGTGAACCTCCGTGTCCTGCAGCCAATGTAGAGTGGTGAAGACGGATTACCTCCTGTCGTACAGGAGGTGGAACAAAAATTTTGTCGCGGAAGTACAGCAATCCCTCCTTACGAGTACAGAAACGAGGGGCCGTAAATCTCTTAGAGGTGCTATGGTAACGAAGTCTCTCCCACATAGACGGAAAGGATGCTAGAAAATGACCCTTGTGTAAGATGGTCTCGTCGATGTCTGGTGTACTCTCAAATCTTTCAGTCAAACGTGACAGGGCATCCGCTTTGCCATTCTTGGATCCCGGACGGTAGGTAATGTTAAGATCAAATCGACTAAAAAACAAGGCCCAACGAGCCTGGCGAGGTTTTAGCCTTTTAGCTGTGCGGAGATACTCCAGGTTACGATGGTCAGTGTACACCAGTACAGGATGGGTAGCCCCTTCTAAATGATGTCTCCATTCGTCAAGGGCAGATTTTAGGGCAAGTAATTCGCGGTCACCGACATCATAATTCCTCTCGGGAGGAGTCAGTCTCTTAGAGAAAAAAGCCACTGGGTGTACCATGTTCTGAGGGCCATCTCTTTGAGACAGTATAGCTCCTATCGCAGAGTCAGAAGCGTCTACTTCCAAAATATAAGGTTTGGAGGGATCAGGGAAAGCAAGGATAGGTGCTGAGGTAAAGAGGCGTTTGAGACGATCAAAGGCCTCTTGAGCGGGAGGAGTCCAGGCGAATCTACCCTCCTTCTTGGTCAAAAGTGTAAGGGGTTGTATTACTTTGGAGAAATCACGAATGAATCTTCGATAGAAATTAGCGAAGCCTATAAAACGTTGGACTTCTTTCTTATTGGTAGGACAAGACCAGGAGGTGATGGCCTGAACTTTCTTGTTATCCATCTGAATCCCTTGGGGGGTTACAAGGTACCCGAGGAACTCCACGGTGTCAGTCTCAAATGCACATTTCTCCAGTTTCGCATAAAGATTATTCTCACGCAGACGGACGAGAACCTTGCGTACATGTTCTCGATGCTCTTTCAGGGTTACTGAATATATCAATATGTCATCCAAATAAATTACAACGAAGACATCCAAATAGTCCCGGAATACATTATTCAAAAAATGTTGAAAGGTTGCTGGGGCGTTGCATAAACCAAACGGCATCACGGTGTACTCAAAATGTCCGTACCGTGTCCGAAAAGCCGTCTTCCACTCGTCACCTTTTCTTATCCGAACCAAATTGTAGGCCCCACGCAGGTCAAGCTTGGTATAAATATGGGCCGAGCTAAGACGATCTAAAAGTTCAGGTATCAAGGGCAACGGATAACGGTTTTTAATTGTAATGTCATTAAGAGCACGATAGTCAATACAAGGACGCAGTCCCCCATCTTTCTTTCCCACGAAGAACATGCCTGCACCGGCCGGAGAAGTAGAAGGTCTTATAAACCCTTTATTAAGAGCATCATCAATATAGTCTTTTAAAATCTTGAGTTCAGGACCTGAGAGAGGATAAATACGTCCATACGGAATGGGTGCACCAGGAAGCAAGTCAATAGGACAGTCATAACTGCGATGAGGCGGGAGCTTGTCTGCACCTTTCTTTTCAAAAACATCGGCAAAGGTATAGTAGTTGGAAGGGATACCCGGCGTTATCTTGTTGACAGGTTGTGACTCCAGAGAAAGCAACTGTCCATGAGGAGGAGTGCGTTGACATAAACAGGTAGTTCTGCAATGGATGGAGGAGAAGGAGAGTGTTCCCTTCTCCCAATTTATACAGGGGTTATGCAGTCTTAACCAAGGTAAACCGAGGATAACAGGAAACAAGGGGGACTGGACTAAATCAAATTGAAGGAGTTCATGATGACGGGTTCCCAGGCGAAGAGTGAGGTGAGTGGTCTCTTGGGTGACCGGACCAGAAGCTAGAGGATTACCATCGACCAGGTGAATATGCAGAGCTCTGGACTTGGTGAGACGAGGTATACGATGCGCGGAAGCAAATGCTGAATCCATGAAGTTCCCGCTGGCACCGGAGTCCACCATGGCCGACGTGGTGACAGAACCCTCAGTCCACTGTAGAATGAGAGAGACGGATAAGTGAGGAGCAGAACGAAACACAGTGGGTCTCTCAGTAGAATGCATCGTAAACAGCTTACCTCCCAATTTAGAGGGTCTTACAGGGCACTCGCGGAGCATATGGCCAGCCTTGCCGCAGTAAAGGCAAAGATTCAATGTCCTTCTTCTGGAATGCTCCACGGCTGAAAGTGGTCCCCGAAAGAGGCCTATTTGCATTGGTTCCTCCATGGAGGGAGAAAAGAACTGAGGAGGTCGGACAACAGCAGGAGCAGGTGCTGGATCTGGAGCTGGAGCTTGATAGAGCCGACGCCTCGGAGGGCTGGATTCCAAGGTACGCTCCTGCCTACGTTCACGTAAGCGGCGATCAATCTGAATCACCAAGTCTATAAGTACCTCCAGGGAGGTAGGTATCCCAACGCGGGCCAGTTCATCTTTCAAAGGGTCCGAAAGACCTAAACGGAACTGATCAAGGAGGGCAGCCTCATTCCACATAGATTCAACTGCTGCTTGACGGAAGTCTGTAACATACTCTTCCACTGGTCGTCTACCTTGCCTGAGGTGGCGCAGTGTTTTCTGGGCAGTAGCTGCTCTTAGTGGATCATCATAGACCTTGATTAAAGCTGACTGGAAAGTGGACCAGGAGTCAATGACCGAGTCATTAGTGCGGAGGAGGTGATGGGCCCACTGCTGTGGTTCGCCTGCTAGTAATGAAATTACTGTGTGTACCTTCGCACGGTCAGAGGCAAAGGTGCGGGGTTTCAGTGTAAACATCACCTGGCAGGCTGTAAGAAAAGTCCGGAATTGGGGCCTCTCTCCGGAAAATTTATCAGGCATAGCTATCTGAGGTTCGGGGTCCAAAACCCCTCCAGGAGCCAAGCGTCCGGATCGAAGTTCCTGTAGCTGATACCGGAGATCAGCTACCTCTGCTTGAAGTTCCCCCACCGTGCGGTTAAGGGAGGTTATTTGGTGAGACATAGATGTCATGGCCTCAGCTAGCCCCGCGGACTCCATGTATGGCTCAGATATTATGTCAGACACTAGCAAGTGTCTGTATTAGCAGGGTAGAAGGAGCCCAGAAAGCAGGACTACTGGTGGTAACAGAAAAAGTCCAGAGTAGTATAGATAGGGCACCGTAGCAAAATCAGGTAGAGGCGGTACGCCAAATAACGTAGACGGGTCACAGGCACGGGTCAGGTCCAGGCAGCAAAGTAGCATAAACGGGTCACAGGCACGGGTCAGGTCCAGGCAGCAAGTAGCATAAACGGGTCACAGGCAAAGGTCAGGTCCAGGCAGCAAAGTAGCATAAACGGGTCACAGGCAAGGGTCAGGTAATAGAACAGATTAGCACACAAATAGGTTAAGGAGCACAGTACAGGGGACGCTATGTAAGGCACAGAGCGTCTCAGAATATCTGAGCGCCGACATTAGGGAGCTTGAGGGTTTTATAGAGATCCCAGACGTGGCGTCTGACGTCACGTCTAGGTCTCCGCCCTCTGCTCCGCCCCCAACCTCCTCTCCCCTGTGAGACGTCACCAGAGGTGACGCCCCTCCAGGGGAAACCTCTATCCCCACTCCTCCCCCTCCCTCCTGTAGACTGTTAACAGGAGGGGAGGAACTTAGGGCGGCATGCTGGAGCGCCGCCCCCTTCGTGGGGACCAGAGCCGCGTCGCCGGCGTGTTCCCCAGCTCCCGCGCGTGGACGCGGGGAGTGAAGAACAGACCACCCGAGCCGGCGACAGGGACCGGGACCCTGCCGCGAGCAGACGCGGTCTGCCACGGGAGGTAAGTCCCGGACCTTGAGTGGCACGTACCGTACGCCGGGCGGTACGTGCCTTACAATGGGGCACAGTGGCATATAGAGGGTTAAAAGGCATATCATGGGGCACAGTGGCATATAGGGGGTATAAGGCATTTCTGGGGCAGATTGGCAAGCCTGGGGCAGATGTGCATAACTGGCGGGGCAGGTTGAAAAAAAGGAAATAAAAACAAAATATTTTTCTCAATTATAGCTTTTATTTTAAAAAAAAAAATTGTTCACATAGGGTTCCTATAGGGTTGTCTTATATTCAGGTTTTTCCTTTTTTTCATAAATTAATATTCAGATTTTGGGGGGTCGTCTTATAATCGAGCAAATACGGTATATGTCTATGCTTGTCCCTGATTTTTTTTCCACTGTGAAATCCTATTTATAACTCAGCACTGTGACATTCAATCTACCACTCAATATAAATATAATTTTCAAGTAACAAATGTAATTAAAAATTAGCCCCTTAGCAACCAGGATGTGATTTTCTCTTTGTCCCCTCCATGACCAAGGCTGTTTTAACATTTCTGCAGTGCTCCTGTTTAACATTCATTTTCTTCTCTCTCCTTTTGGGTACCCACACAAGTTATATAGCAGAAAGCACCTTTTCTAACCTTTAAAATTAGATCTTTTTTACTTATCTACAAAAGATAATGAAAAACCTGCTAAACAGATTCTACTACTTGTCCTGAGTTTAGAAATATTCAATGTTTTTTTTACATTTTGTTGGAACTGCATAGTTCCCCTAAAGGTGACATCACTGTATAATTATTTTTGAATGTCATCAATTCTTTATTTTTTTATTAACTATTTTAATTTTTTTAGATTTTGTAATAATCACATTGTGATTAGAAAGCTGGGCTGGTTGTGACAAGAAAACAAAAAAACAAAATTGTGTGGTTTTGTTTCACTGTGTTTCTCCCCCTTTTTAGTGTGTAATTAGTTAAAGGTGGGGCTTAAAATCAATTAACTGTGTTGCTCTGTATAAGTAAGTGGTTAAACTCACAGAGCTTGCTTATAGTAAGGGCTTGTATTTGTTTAAGTGACTTGCTTTCTGTAAGTGCAGTTTGTGCACCACAGCAGTTAGTGCCACAAAGGAGTTGTAAAGAAAACCAGGGTAAGCTTAGGTATTGTTTTAATTCTGTAAGTAATCATGTCGCTCTCTATAAAGTATGAGTAAGCTTCGAGATCTCACTCAGTGACCCTTAATACCATATGTATGCATGCTTGGAACAGCAGTTCCTGGGTCCATATCACTGTGGCAAGTATGAGCAATTGGTCACTCTAGAACCTGAGGTTGGAGAGGCATATTGAAACACAGAGATATTGACAATCTTGAGAGGGGTCTCTTGCTCACTGAGCAGAGTTTAGATGTGGTCTCTAGCAATGAGGGAGGAAGAGAGCCAGGCACAAAGCTGGGTTACAGTTAGACATGGTTGCAGTGGTCAATGGAAGCCAGTCCAGAGTTTCTCCATTCCAATAAATGTGCCCATATAAGTGCCTGTTGGAGGGGGCAGACTCAGAGGTGGGATTTCTGGAAAAAGCTTCTATCCATAACAGCTGGGAAAGCAGCTCATCCAGTGTACAGGGGATCCAGAAGAAAGGGAAGCTCAGGCAGGCTGTGGTGGTAGGGGGTTCTTTAATAAAGACAACAGACAGGGTAATCTGTGGCTCTGATCGTAGCAATCAAATGGTTTTCTGTCTCATGGGTGCCCAGGTCCGGCATGCTTCCGAAAAAGTCGATTATTGGGAGGGGCTGGTGAGGATCCAGCTGTCTTGGTGCACAATTTTAGGGATTTGGGAGTAAGATTAAAAAAAGGACCTCCAAGGTAATATTCTATGAGAATTATTTAAAAGTTGAGGTATTGAAGATAACAGAAAATTGTATAAGGCTGGTCAATAAGAGCAATAAATTTTAATAGTAAAAACAAAATTAGCCTTTAGTAAATACAAAAAAAACAAAGTGCGAAAGATAGCCAGATCTATAAGATTAGACAGAAAGAAGCAAAGTAAGTTATAAGAGCTGCTAAACCACACACAGAAGAGAGAATTGCCCTTCAGTAAAATAATAAAAAAAGCATGTTTTAGATATATAAATAAGAAAAGGAAAGTAAAACAAGGACTGGTAAGATTAAAAACAAAAGAAGGAAGGTAAGCAGAAAAGTATAAAAGTCTAGCTGACTCAATTTCTGTTCGGATTTTACAGATGAAAATGAAGGAAAGGGACCTTAGGAAAAAAAGAGTAATTTGATACATGTGAGTTTATCGAGGCAGAGGTTCTACTTCAGTTGTCTAAGGTAAAGAAAAATAAGTTGATGGGGCCTGATAGGATACACCCCAGGTTATTAAAAAAACTTGGTGGTATCCTAGCAAACCTTCAACAGATTTATTTAACGAATCATGTGTTAACGACTTGTCCCAGAGGACTGGAATTTAGCGAATGTTGTGCCCATTCACAAAAAAGGCAGTAGGGAGGAGTCGGGTAACTACAAGCCGCTAAATCTTACATATGTAGTGGAGAAATTAATGGAAACTATGTTAATGGATAGGATTGAAGTCACATGGGCTTCAAGATCAAAAAAACAGGGGTTTACCTCAGGAAGATGCCAAAGTAATCTTATTGATTTTTTTGATTGGGTGACTAAAGTAATTGATCAAGGTGGTGCGGTACATATTGCGCATCTGGATTACAGTAAGGCTTTTGACACTATCCTACATAGAAAATGTATACAGTAAACAGCAATCTCTGAGCTTAGATACCAGCATTGTTCAATTGATTAGGCAGTGTCACAGACAAAAGAGGGTTGTAGTCAATGGTGTATATTCAGAGCAAGGTACCAGTGGGGTACCTCAGGGATCTGTACTTGGACCCATTCTCTTTAGTATTTTTATTAGCAATATTGCAGAAGGTCTTTATGGTAAGGTATGTCTTTTTCCCTGGAGGGATACGCCACCTGGCAGCAGGAAATGCTAGCAGAGGGGAGGGGCTTTTAAATGTTTAGAGGAGTCTATCCGTAGTATCACCTGAGATGGCAGGGAAAGTAAAGTGCCATGAACCAGATGACTAAACACACACACATCAGGGCAGGCTCTGCCACACTGACACCCAATCACACACACACACCAGGACAGGCTCTGCCACACGACACAACACACACACCAGGCTCTGCCACACTGACACCCAAACACATACCAAGACAGGCTCTGCCACACCGAGACCCAAGCACGCACACCAGGACATGCTATGCCACACCGACACCCAGACGTCCATCAGGACATGCTCTGCCACACCCCGACACACACACACCAGGAGAAGTTCTGCCACACCAACATCCTAACACACACATCAGGAATGGCTCTGCCACACCGACCAAACACACACATGCCAGGACAGGCTCTGCCACAGCGACACCCGACACACACATCATGACAGGCTCTGCCACACCGATACCCAGACACACACACCAGGACAGGCTCTGCCACACCAACACCCAAACACACACCAGGATTGTGTTACACCTATCATGTCCGCTGCAGTCCCACGCTGGTCTGCCGCTTGTGGGCGGTGCTCGCACACCAGCGACCCCGAGGGTGTAGCACACACTGACACTGTTTGTTTTTATATATATTTATCGCGATGACGCTATTTGCATGCGTCGGTCGCCATGATGTCATAACGTGTGACCTAAGGGGGGGTTGCGCATTTCCCAAACACCAGACAAACCCATAGGTGGGTTATCACTGTAATTAAAAGATGTTGCTGAACACATAAAGGGGTGGTGTTTGACAGTGACATGTACCAGGAGCCGTAAATTAGTGCATGGAAGGGGTTAAAATACCGCCATTTGGAATACCCTGAGGTGTCTAGTTTAAAAAAATATATGGTTTGATGGGGTAAATTGAATTAGTCTGCTTTTCCACTGGTCTTTACTAGCAATTTCACGGATTCTAAATCTAGAGGGACAGCCATCCTGTTTTTGCAACATACTTCTTTTCACCTGACGGCCACTAAAGATAACCCTAATGGAAGATTTACATTTGTTAAAGGTATCATTCACAATCAGATGTTTGCTTTCGCCTCCATTTATCGCCCCAACCGGGGGCAATGCACTGCCCTGACCCGCATCCTCCGCTCCCTTATGGAGTTTAAAAAAGGTGTTCTAGTTCTAGGAGGAGACTTTAATATACACCCAGACCCCCTGTTTAGACACTACTTCGGGGACCTCTCATAGGTCACCCTCCCATATCAAACAATTCAATTGTATCCTCCGGAAGTACAGACTCCTCTTGATGGACCGGTCAACCATCACGTGCTGGTGACTTAATTAATCCTTATTGTCTGACGATGACACAGTCCAGGCAGTCACTGAACAACTGAAACACTTACCGTACTTACCGGCGTATAACACGCACCGGCGTATAACACGCATCCTCGCCGGAACCGGAAGTACGGGAGACGCGGCTGCAGATCGTGCAGCTCTAGGAGTTATCGGCGTATAACACGCAGGTAGGGTTTAAGCTTATTTTTTTAGTTATAAAAGTGCGTGTTATACGCCGATAAATACGGTATTTCCAGCGAATGCGAGCTCAGAAGTGGGTCACTCACCCACTTGGGAGACTCACAAGTGGATCTTTATCAGTAAGACCTCAGATTTAAAGCGACTGAGAACCCAGGAGATTTCCGACCTCACGCAACGCGTCACAACCATGGAGTCGCTCCACAAACTTACATGTCATAAGCACACGTACCTGGAATTGGTGGCGCTGAGGTGACGCCTAAGCACGTTGCCCAATTATGACATCCGGAAGTCTTTCCTATGCACTAGGAGTCTTTTCTATGAACATGGCAACAAGAGCGGCCACTTGCTGGAGAGGGCGCTGCGAGCTAAGCAACAATCACTCTATATCAGTAAAATCAAGACGCATCGGGGCCTAGCTTCTTTTTCTCCCACGGATATCGCTGACTCCTCGGAAGATCTGGAATGTGGGATCACAGTCGAAGAAGTATCAGCCGCCATGAAATCTACAGCAACTGGGAAAGCTCCGGGTCCAGACAGGCTTCCACCTTCGATATTATCGGGTCTTTTGGGGGCACTTGCAGACACACTTTATATCTCTACTCCATGCTATCCAGCAGGGCGAGCAGTTGCATCCCCATTTGTTGATGGCGACTGTGACAGAATGACCTGTCATACAAGGACCCAAGGTAGTCTGAGATGGCTCCAGCCTTGCTGCCAAACAAAGATTGCACAGTCAGGAACTCCATTGTGTAAACTAATCCCATTAACAGGATTGCTGCCAGGGGGAGATTCGGTAGCTAAAGGGGATTAAAGGTTCGGTTGTCTACATGTACCTGGTTATCAATGTTAATTTATGTTAATGAAGTTCTGTGGATATATGAGTAAACTGTTCATTCCTGCTGTACTCAATTCAAAGTAGTTGTGTCTACTTATTGGGTACACATAGCAGGGTTCCAAGGTCTGCATGCTGACTGGTGCTGGAAGTGATTTCGAGGACAACAGGAGGTTACATGTGGGTGATCTCTGGGAGTTACTACAGCTCTCTTGGTGAGCCCGTTACATTGGTGGCAGCGGCGGGATCCTCCTTGCAAACGTCCCAGCAGAGTACCAGGGGGTATACCAGCAGCAAGCTAATGATGGTTCCAGCACTACAGGACATGTTGGTGCGCAGCACAGTCATGAGCTACCTGAATGCCTGGATGGAGGCTCTCAGAGTGGACCAGGGTGTCCGGGGAATAGTCCTCCCATCCTCCAAGGAATGGTACGTGCTACAACTAGAATGGCGAATGCCATAACTGGGAAAGCAGCCCCAAGAGGACTTGGTGGCTGAGTTGGAGAAGTTGCTTCCACTTGAAATGATGTGTGGATTGTGGATACTGGGCCCTGTTTCGGCAGGCCGCACAGTGGTGTCCAGAACTGAAGGATGACTACCTGCCAGACGGCGATGACTTTGGCGGCTACAGGAGGACCGAGAATTTGGAAGCTCGTGGAAGTATCGGTGCGAGGAGATCCGGGAATTCAGGGAAGGGATTCTCTCAGATTTGCCCTGTTACCTGCCAGACCTGTGGGCTGTTTTGGATTATTTGGTTTACCAAGAATGGATCCTGGAGCAGGCCTACAGAGAACTATTTGACCGTGCTCAGCAGTGTGCCCCAGAAGAGGGGGATCCTGTGAGTATTATGCCCCCACCAGAAGCACAAACAGCCGGGCAGAGCGCAGCAGGCCTCTGCCTGCTCCCTTTCCTCACCTCAGACACTATGCCCTATTGCCCGCAATATGGCCCAGAAACTGACCGAGACCCCCCTGCATGTCCCAGCTAGATCCCCCAACTGAAATGCTGGCATCGAGGCAGAGCGCTGCTGGCCTTTGCCCACCCCTCCCCCTTGTTCCCAAGTCTGACCGCAGCAACCAAGGAGGGGTCCAGTCAGACAGCCCCAGAGTTGGTGGTGCCCCTGGATTTTACAAATGCAGCTGAAGCGCTGCCTCGGGGCAGAGTGCCGGTGGCTTCTGCCCGCTCCCCTCTGTGACCCCAGCTCCATTGGCTTTACCCTCGCAATGTTGCCCAGATCTGGTGATTTCTATGGATCCTGTAACTCCAGCAGCAGTGTTGGCAATGGGAGAGAGGCAGATCGACATCTCTCCCCAGCAGATGCAGTATACAGATGGGGATTATAGGTTGGGTTGTCTACATGTACCTGTTTATCAATGTTAATTTATGTTAATGAAGTTCTGTGGATATACGAGTCTACGTTTTACAACAATAAACTGTTCATTCCTGCTGTACTCAATTCAAGGTAGTTGTGTCTACTTATTGGGTACACATTGCAGGGTTCCAAGGTCTGCATGCTGACTGGTGCTGGAAGTGATCTCTGGGAGTTATTACAGCTCTCTTGGTGAACCCGTTACAGCGACGATATCTATGTTGCCTAAAGAAGGTAAAGATCCGTTACAGGCCCATTCCCCTCCTGAATACGGATATGAAACTTTTTGCAAACGTTTTGGCAACCAGGCTCCAATGGGTTCTGGGATCTCTGATACACCAGTCGGGCTTCATTATGGGGGCGCAATGGGCCATATATCTTGCCCAGGCGACCGGGCAGAAAATTCTTCTCCTGTCCACTGATGCGGAAAAGGCGTTCAATAGAGTTGCATGGGACTTTATGCTCCAGACCCTCTGGACCCTGGGCTTCGGCCGATATTGGCTTCATTGGATCATCTCCTTATATTGACCCCAGTCAACGTGAATTTGCCTGAATGGAGCACTCACGGACTCCTTTCCGATTCGAAATGGTACGCGGCAGGGCTGTCCCCTATCTCCCCTCCTGTTCACCATTTCTCTTGAGCCCTTCCTGCAAGCTGTCAGGGACAACCACAGCATTGATGGACTGGTCTGCTCTGGTCACGCACTTAAAGTTTCAGCGTATGCAGATGATTTGCTCTTTGCGATATCACAGCCCATCATTTCTCTACCGCACATACATGAGGAGTTGCGGGTCTATGGCTCCCTCTCTAACTTCAAGATCAATGCAAATAAATCTGAGATCCTGGACATATCTTTGTCCCCGGCTTTTTCCCGAGCGCTGGGAGTGATCTGACCTGCTGGAGGTGTGGAACCTAGCACTTACTTACATATCTGGTGGAGCTGTAAACGGCTTCAGCCCCTTTGGATAGGAGTTTTTTGCTGTTTGGAGGAGGTGACTGGACAGACTAATGATCACTAGATCCTAAAATTTCAACTACAATAATAACCAATACCAAATCTCAACATGTGAACACTAAATCTTAGATGGCCTCCGTATGAGTTGGCTCCTCAACTACTTGTTTTAAAGATAATGCCAGTAGGGAGTTTTAAATATCTGTAATATCTTCCACAACCAGCTACTTTGGTTTTCCAGGTCACATCATGTAGATTAAAGTTGCCCATGGTTAAAACTTCCTCCTTCAATGTCATTTTAGCTATTTCCTCAATTAGTAGATTATCTAACTCTTCTACTTGTCCAGAGAGCCTATAAAGCACACCTACACAAGTTCATGTACTTTTACCAATTTGTAATGTAACTCAAACTATTCTCCTCACTAGAAACTAGAATTTGACAACAAACAAAAAAACATTCTACCATGTAAGGGACTTTGGTAACCAGTCTTTGGTCAGGTCCTATAGTGAAGAAAACTTTATGTCTATTGCATGCTTGTTTAAATTCCCTCACTGTGTTAGCCTCCACCACTGCTGCTTGGAGACTGTTTCCTGTTATCTACTACCCTCCTTACATTATATCTAATACTCTGACTCTCTAGTTGGAGACGATGACCTCAACCGCCACTGCGAGGGATTCTGCCACTCGCAAGATGGCGGCGCCAGAGGGTCTCCAGACCCGCTAAAGAACTCCACTTGCAGGTTGAATACAGGTACTGCATTCAACCATGTTAGTCAATGGAGCCCAGCTTTCTAATCACTACGTGATTAATAAAATATTTTAAAAATTAATAAAAAAAAATTAAAAAAAGCTTAAAAAAAGTGGTAACATTTAAAAATAATTATGGATCAGAGGAACCATCCAGTTCCAGCAAAATATAAAAAAAAAGTAAAAAATAAATAAATAAAAAATTAAAATTTATTATTATGAGCAAGTGCTAAAATTAGCGCTGTATCCTCCCAAAAATCTTGACATGGAGCGAGTTATGTAAAAGCATTTCAAATACCGAAGGGTGTCTAATTTAGGGGACTTCCCGGGCTTTAATATTACCAAAATATGAACCATGGTGGTTTGGGAGTTGAAAATGGCACCTGAAGTCATGGAGTTTTACAAGTTGACCAAATGAGGGCCAAGAATAGGAAGGATTTTTTTATATTTTGTGATCATCAGGTCCAAGGCTCTTGTCCTGTTGGGTCAACATTATAGCTTCCGCCACTTTCTCTTAAAGGATGGGGGAGTTAAGGGATTATGCATCTGTAGCTTCTAGGGGGTTTGGGAGATACTTATCTAAGTTATTGTTAAGGGCTTGAGCATAGTTGGGGTGCTTGTCCTGGACAGAGGGCAAGTTATTTTCTGGGAAAATTTGAGGAAACATTTCACAATGTCAGGAGTCATAGTGTATTGTTTGCCTTTATCATCACGGATTTGTGAAATATATTGGGTAGCCTTCTAGGCCCTGAGAGCTCTAGCAGGCATTCTAACGGGCTTGTCCCTAAATTCGAAAATATAATTCTTGATAAGGAGGAATTGACGTTTAAGACGCCTGTTGGTGATGTCGACCAATTGGGATCTAAGAATGTCAAGTTGAGCTAGTGTGGAAGCATCTCTGGTGATTTTATGTGACTGCTCTAATTCTGATATTTTTTTTTATTAGGTCAAAGGTGGCTGCAAGTTCTAAATTTTTAAGATGGGAACCTACTTGAATACATTTGCCTCTGACATCTGTTTTGTGTGCTTCCCAAACTGTGAGTAGAGGGACATCAGAGGTGATGTTTTCTCTCAAATAGTTGCATAAATGTTCAGATATGTTTGAAGTATGATTGGGATCTGATAAAATGTTTTTGTTTAAGCGCCACAACCAAGGCCTAGCAGGGAAAGAGGTGAGTTGTATAGACATGAATTCCCGGGCATGTACTGGGACCTATAATAGAGGAGCGGAGAATAGGCAGGTGTTGATGTGTGTCAATGTGTCAATGTGTGTGTGGCACATTTGAGTGTAAGGAGAGGTGCCAGTCAACTTGTCAAGGAGGGGGTTCAAGGTCATGTTGAAGTCGCCCCCGGGATAGTCAAACCCTCCATAAGTCCATAAGTTTTTTTAAAAAATAGATGTAAGGAATTGTGGTTGATGGCGGTTAGGGGCGTAAACATTTGCCAACGTAATTTTTTGGGGTCCTAAGAACCCTTTTACAAAGATACATCTGCCCTCCAAATCCTGCCAGCTATCCAGGGGGCAAAAGGGTAAGTGTTTGATTTTACTCCTATCAAAAGAATAAGAGCAGGATGCCGAGGCACCATAGACTGAGCAACTTGACTGTTAACTGGGCAAATACCAAGTGACAAAGCCCAAAGAAGCTCTTAAGGGTAAGCTCTGGGGATGGGTATTGATTTGTATTAATATAATCAAAGAAACAAAAATCAAACCAAAGATTTTATGGATCCATGGAATACAATGCATTGATTGAGAGAGGATTTTCCTGTATAATGCAAGTATAGTAGGGGTGTATGCATAGTGAATGTGTAGAGGCTAGGGTGGTGTGATACTTTAGAAAAGGAGCTCAAATGGCATGTTAAGAAGGAAAAAGTCCTCAAAAGGTATGTTGAGAGGCATAACTATGTATCTTATTTTAGGTGTTAGGGCAAAGGAGTCAAAAGGAGCCTTAGTGCTTGTATCTATTTAGGCGAAAAAAATCTAAATATGCACAAAAGTTGTCACTTATCCAGATTGTGTTGTCACCACGGAAGAGAGTGACTATAACATGAGTCTGTCCACAGTCACAGTTAATGTGTAGTGCACGAGGATAGCCAGAAAATCATGACGAAAGGTGGATGGTCAGTGTTGTGTTCTTCAGCCGGAGAAGGGAAGGTGAATTGCCATAAAAGACTTCAAAGGGGTCTGGATATTTTTTTGAAAGGCATGACATACAAGGCTATAAATAGAATTAATATTTTAGAGCTTCTTAATCCAAGGAGAAATCCGATTGCCTTTTTGAGTCAAGAAGGAATTTTTCTCCCTGATTGCAGAATTCAAAGTAGTTTAATTAGGGTTTAATTTTGCCTTCTTTTGAAACAAGAGTAGGAAGGTTAGGTAGAAGGGTTGAACTTGATGGACTTAAGTCTCTTTTTAACCTTATGTACTATGTAATCCTCCATTGTACTGGTCCTGATGGTACTCGGGAATCCGTGTAGATCAGCTGGTTGATGTAGGATCATTGCCTGGGTGCCCTTCTTCGCTATCAGGAATTGAGGCTTCTCTTATTGCAGCAGTGAGTGGATGTAGCAGCCTCCGATTCTGAAGCGTGATGGGTGAAAGGTCTTGAAATCCGATGGACAAGCTGATGGACAATTTTGATCTGCATTGTTGTAATATTTGTTCCTTTGTGCAATGGTCATGAAGATAGCACATTATATCACGGGTATGTTGTGTGTCAGAGCCTTGAGGCCGAAGCGCATGGTGAGTGCGGTCAAGGGAGACTTCTGACCTGTCTAGTACTTTATTGAATAAAGTCTGTAGGGTGGAGACGGCATTGGGGCTCTATTGTGGGAGGCTACAGATCTGGAGGTTAGACTGACGCCCCCCTACTGTCAAGATCTTCCATTTGTCTAAGGATATGTGAAATAGCACCTTGTTGTGATGAGAAGCAGTTTGAAATTTTATCCACTGTTGTGTGTACTGTGTCTGTGTTCTCCTCCAGGGACCCCACGCTTTCTCCCAGTTGGGTGAGGTTCTCTTGGATTTCTTTAAGGTCTTCCCGAATGACATAACGCTGAGTGGAACATTTCAGCTTTAGTGGGGAGATCTTTCACTGCCTCTTGCCAAGCCAGTTCAGGTTTTGAGAGTGTCAGCCTATAGGAATCCACAATGGAAGGCGAGTGCTACACGGGCTTGGAGGTGCCAACGCCATCTTGGTAAGTGGTTCCTTCTGCCCCTGATTGGAGACATTTTCTTTCATCCCAGTGTCATGTTCCCCTTCGTAGCCTGGAATACACACAACCTTGTGCTGCTTGTTTCCTTTAGTATCCACTCGTGGCCTCCCTTGTCACTCTGGAGCACCCAGACCTAATCATCATGGTCAGCTGAACCCTGTTACCTGGATCAAGCCTGCCTATTTAAACCTGCCCAGCCCTTCAGTCAGGGCCTTTGCATTGAAGTTGGTGGACCGTTTTGCTCTGGCCCTGTGTACCTGATTCCTGACTTGCTATTTGGCTTCCTGAGTACCTGATCCTGACTTGTTCCTCCTTTGCGCCCCACTCAGAGGGCTACCTGTCGTGTGCCCCACTCAGAGGGCTACCTGTCATGCGCCCCACTCAGAGGGCTACCTGTCATGCGCCCCACTCAGAGGGCTACCTGCCGTGCGCCCTACTAGCGGGCTTCCAACCTAGAGACTTAACCTGTATTTGTTGTTTTTATCATTATCTGCAATCATTTCACCATATTTTGCCTGTGGTTTGTTTCTTGCACCTGTCTGTAACAACTCCCAAGCCATTATGCATCACGGGGTACAGACGGAAGCCCTTGTATCCCCTGCACCTGGGCTCCTACCAGACCTGTTCACCCGGTTCATGACAGAATGCAAAGGCCATTACAAGGAGTCCACGGGGATACCTGCAGTATTGGAATTATTGGTGGAATGTGTACTCAAGTTATGCAAGTCAGTAAGGACTGTGTTGGAAGCTGATTGCGTGGACAGAAAGACCAAGACTTAGACAAAAGGTAAGAAGGCATCTATAAGGAGCCACTTATAAGCGAGAGCCACTTACCAAAAAGGAAAGACGGAGAAGTTTTTGTGTTTTTATTGCGAAGGGACTGGCCACAGGATAACGTATTGTCTGCACAGACCAGCTGGCCCATCCGCGACCTACAGTGTTAAACCCCATGCCCAGGACTCTGCATGTGATGTCAGCAATGTCACAAAGCTGGAACACACCCAGTCTTGTCCTCAGACTGGTGATCCAACACATCTGTTATGTCAGATCATTCCCAGACCATGTCTGATGCCCCCGAGTGGCCCGATATGGAAAGTGGGTCATCTGACGCAGATGTAACGGACACATCCATGAATATCAACCCCACGGCTGTTTGTGTGGTCAGGACCACTACTCCCATCACACACAGGAGAAAGAATAGGACACTCCAAACCGCATAACACTCCCTTGGGGCTCCTGGTAATGTCCTAGGTCAGATTGAACGATCGTGCACAGAAAAGAGCTAATATGGTATGAACAACAACTCAGTGACCAATAGTTTGGTAAGCGTTCCTTCATTCCAACCCCTACTCAGCCTGGTCCTGGTGCTGTTCAATACCAATCTCAGGAAGTCTGTGCACAGGGCAGATACCTAACCCCTGACAAATATAGAAACAGGTTACAAAACGTACTTGCCGGGACTTCCTCACCTGTGTGTCCAGTATCTGGGGTCTTCCAAGCCCAGCCCAGCACAAGAAAAGCACTGCATGCTAGAGAGAAGAGGTCTCGCCGCAGACGGTGAGACCACCACTCCACGATGCTGTGAGCAACCGGAGGCTGCTCCTTGCGGTCGCTGGAACAAAAGATGGACACTATTACGGAGTTACTCAGATCTTTAACCACCTCGGGTCCATCACCTTTGTCAGCAGCCTCAGCAGATGCTCTTACAGTTCCTATTTCTTCGGAAACTGATAGACGACGGGGTGGAAAACCTCCTAAGATGCCTGTACCAGAGAAGTATGCAGGAGATCCCAGTGAATGTAGGGGATTTTTGATCCAATGTCAACTGCATTTTAGAACACAACCAGATACTTTTTTCTCTCATGCCAATCGTGTGACTTTCATTATTAACCTGCTCCGGGGTGAGGCCTTTGCTTGGTCTTCTCCATTTGGAGAAGGGTTGAATCCACTGAGGCAAACCTTATGGAACTACAGCAGGGCAAAAGGTCTGTGGCACAATATGCAACTGAGTTTAGTGTTCTCGCCTATGAGACTGATTGGAACACTCAAGGCAGCCTTTCGCAGAGGTTTAAATGACTCAATCAAAGACGCTGGACGCACAAGGTCAGGAGAGACGTCTAGAGAGAGAGTGAAAGAAAATATCGCCCCTATCGTCCGATTCAACGACCTCACCATAGTGGAATCAACTACCCTGGCTCCTGAACCCATGGAAATTGGTTCTCATCTTTGCTTATCTGATGTTGAGTATGGGACTTGTATTGTGGGCAGAGGGGCCATATGGCTCTCAATTTTCCTAGAAAGTCAGGAAACGCTCAAGCTTAGTGGACAACAGAGGCATTCCACTGAGTGATGTTAACGCCTCTACTTCTCTGTCTGACATGCAATTTCTAGTATCCATCACGCTGCAGTAAAAAGGTTACCAAGTGACCACACAAGGTTTTGCTGACTCCGGTGCCCCAGGAAACTTAATTGACCATTCCTCTTCTCCAGGGTATTCTGCTGCTTTCCAAATCCCACAGCAGCTCCGTGGCAGCAGTGGATGGCACACCCCTCGGCCCCGGCATCATATCCTATGAGACACAAAGTCTTCGTTTGGTTATGGGTCTCCTTCATGGTGTACAAATTCACTTAGATGTTCTCTCCAGTCCTCACCTACTGGCTATTGTAGGATTACCATGGCTTGTGGTTCCTGCTGTTTACAAACTTGCTGTTTACGTCCTTTAAAGGTGAACTCTCTCACCTCTCACGATCCTAAAAGAATTGTTCCTGCACATTATTGGGACTATCTGGGCGTATTCTCGAAACAAAAGGCGGATACCTCGCCTCTTCATCGTGCCCATGATTGTGTCATCGAACTTCCGGGAACGTCTCCCCCGTCAGGTCGGACATATCCACTTTCTGGACCAGAGAATCAAGCCTTATCATTATACATTAAAGACTGTCTGGAAAAGAGGTTTATACGCCCTCCATCCTCCCCTGCGGGTGCGGGATTCTTTTTTGTTAAAAAGAAAGCTGGATCGCTTAGACCTTGCATAGTCTATGGGGGGTGGAATAAAATAACTGTGAAAAACAAATACCCATTACCCCTCATTACGGAATTTTATAATCTCTTAAAGGACGCTAAGACCATAGAAAACATGTTCATCAAGTTTTACAACAAGTGAAAACTTCCTGTACGCCAAAGCCGAGAAATGTGAGTTGGGATATATATATATAATATCAGACACTGGTCCTTGACAAGAAGTGGAAAATGCCCGCTGACCTCAAAGGCATACAACGATGTCTTGGGCCCACAATTTTCCTATAGCAGGACATCACGGAATCCGTTATGTACGTTTTCCCATACAACTTCCTTCCAATATGCACATGCACAATGTCGTCTATATATCACTGTTGAAACCAATTGTCCGCAACAGATTTTATCAAAAGCTTCCACCGGCAAAACCCGTTTTGGTCCTGGGTGTCGCGTCTGCTACACCTGAGGTGCTCACCGCAGAAGTTATTCTGCCCAGAGAACCGCTGAAGAAAGAGGGGCCCTCGCCAGCGATAATCCAGGATTTAGATGATCCCAACAGTGAGGAGGCCATTGTGTAGGCAGAATGTAGGTATGCACTGAGTTCTATGCAAGGTGAACAGCAATATGCAGTATACCAGCGGATCAGAACAGAAGGGGTTAATCATAGAAGAATGGTCAGGGTAGCCAGGTCGGTAACAAAGCAGGTAGTCAGACAAGCTGAGGTTCAAAACACGAGGTGGTAGTCAGCCAAGCCGGGTCGGTACACAGGAATCACAGGCAGAGGTTCAGAATCATAAGGCAAAACGTAGTCAGGAAATGCAAGGGTCAAAAACACAGATCAATTCGCAGCAAAACACAGGAGCACTAGAATAGACCACCACAGGGTGCCGGAGAGTAGCACAGACTGGCTTTTAAATCTGGCACCACTCTCAAGCCCAACCTCCAGCTGACATCATGGCCGCGCCTCTCAGCTGTCCATCAATGCCCTGGGACCTGGGGAGTGACGGACGACCGGAGGGGAGGTAAGTGTAACTCCCCGGGAACTCCTGAGCCGATGAGCAATCGTAGGATTGCTCGTCCAGGAGTTCCCCAAACAGCCCCTCCTTCTCCCGTACCGGCGGTCAAGAGATCGACCGCCGGCGGGAATAAGCGGCGCCCCGGGCATCAGCGCGCCGCAAGCGGGGGGAGCCGCGAGCAGCCCACGGAACCGCGCGGTTTACAGTATGGGGTCGCCCGCCGAGCTGCGGACAGACCCCGTCCGCCAGCGCCGGAACCCGCGGAGACAGAGACATCGGGTCTCCGTGAGCTGCGGACGGACCTCCGTCCGCCAGCGACGGGACCCACGGCGGTGACACAGGGTCCTGATGAATATGAGCTTGAGGCTATCATCAACTCCAGAATATTCAGATGCAGACTACAATATCTTGTCCACTGGTTGGGATAAGGACCAGAAGAACAATCCTTGATTGATGCTGCAGATATCCATGCTCCCCGTCTGCTTCATATTTTTCACCGCCGTCACCCCACCAAACTGGCCCATGGTCGCCAATACAGCTCCCTTGAAAGGGGGGTAGTGTAACTACGGATTACTTACCGTCTGCCCGCCTGGACTCCCGCCATTCCGAAGTCCCTCAGCGTCAGCAGCCTCTGCCAGGATCCTCCAATGCCAACCGCATGGTCTCTGGCACTTTCAGGCACACGTGCGCGCCCACGTGTGGCCAATATCGGCTGTACGGAATAGCATTTTCTCCAGGATCCGTACAGCCTCTTAAAAGGACATGAACCTACATGTTCCAAGCCTCCATTTTGATCTCTGGCATGAAAATTAAATTGCTAGGACCTCGGCTTCGTGTAACGACTATGTCTTCGGAACATTTATCCGATACTGATTCTCCAAGTACCAAGTTCCTGCACTGCTGGTCTTCTAGCCATGACAACTTGGCAGTCATTAAGATGTGAAGGATTATTTTTCTGGTTTTAGGATTGTAGCCTTTAGATATCATGTCAAGTAAAGCTTTTGGTGAAATGAGTTGAAGGTGAAAGCCCAAAAAAGAGTTGGAACAGGTACATATTAAAAGGAGTGTGAGAACAGGATGATTTCCACAATGAAATTCCTCCAAATTGAGGGTTCAAGCCATGATTTGGAGTAGGGAATGTTTTTGGGGTTGAACTTTAGAAAGAAGCCACATAAAAGCCAGAAGGTGGTATGGGGCGTAGGCTTCCCGTTCTACCCGTAGAGGTGTTTCTTGTGCTTTCTATGTTGAGAGTAACTGTGCTGTAGCAGTGGTTCTGTCGTACAGTAGTTTTTGAAATCCCAACCCTCCAATTCCCTTTGGTAATTGAAGGACATTAGTAGCTAGCCTTTCCCCCTGCTAAATAAGAGAGTTGTAAACAGGCTGGTGTTGCTTGAGGAACCATATAGGCACATGGATAAAGGTTTAAAGGTACATCAGTCTAGATAGTGCTGACATTTTAGCTTCTCCAATACAATCCAGCCATGAAATCTCAAATTCTGTCTAGGTTTGCAAAGCTTGTTTTATAGAGGATCAAACTTTACCATAATTTGCCCGATACAGAGTGGATAGGACTTGGTAAGCTGTTTACCTAGGTATGTTTTCTCAAGTCAAAAGAGAATTGTGTGTCACAACCTAGGAAGTCAGGCAGGAGCCATGCTGTGGGGATACTGTGGGGTCTGTCTGTATTCAATGATGCATGGCTGATGTCTGGATGGTAAAAGACAGGACTGAATGGTACAGACAAGACTGGGTTGTACAGACAAGTTTTTTTATGAGCAAGTCCTACAATCTTCACAAAAATTGTCACATGGAAAAATATTGGCATTTTAAATGCTCATAGGGTGCCTAGTTTTTAAAAATGTATGATTTGATGGGGTAAATTAAATTGGCCGGCATCAAAATATGGGACATGGGCAAAGACTGACCAGATGTCCAAATACCAAAAAATGCACACCTCACAAAGGTTGCCTTTTACCTCCCGAATAACCCAACAATCCCATGCATGGGGGTATCACTGTACTCAGGAGATGTTACTGAACAGATATTGAGGTGTTGTTTGACAAGGACATATACCAGGAGCGGTAAATTCATACCTGAAGTAAAATGCGTGTGGGAAAAACCACACAAGAAAATACCACAGCAAAGTGTAACTAAGGCTGGTGGTAAAATGTGTGCATGGAAAAAGTTAAAATACCAGCATTTGAAGTTCCCAGGGGTGCATATTTTTTCAAAAATATTTGATTCCCAAATAGGATATGTAGACAGAATTGTTAACATGTCAAAATTCCAATTTGAAAATTGCACACCTCCCAAATATGGCCTTTCAGTCCCCAAACAACCCAACAAACACATGCATGTGGGGTATCACTGTGCTCAGGAGATGTTGCTGAACACATATTGTCCCCAAGATGGCACAAACCCAGCACAGAAGACCATCATCTTAAATTCCATGTTATAGGGGAGTTACCACTAATGGTCCCTGAGGCTGAACCTGAATGAATTTATGGCAGAGCTTTGGTATGTACAAGTTGGTTAGTCTGTATGGGTTTTAGAGGGCAAGTTGTTGGCTGTAAAACACATTTGGCTAGGTTAACCCTTTCAGTGCCAAAACTCTGCATTAGTCCAATACATACTCTGTATGACACTAGGTATGCCTAAGGTATTGAGCAATTAGCTGAAAACACGAAGCCGGCACCCCATCCTGATCTATCTAGATCTAGTGCTAGCTACTAGCTTGGGGATAATGGTGCTTTGGGTACTTTTTACTCGGCCTTTGGACATCGTTGGTTAAATTCAGCTTCAGTCCAATGCTGCTATTAGGTGTAGGGGCCATTCCCTAGGAACAAGAGCGAACGATCTATGATCACCTCTTGGCCTGTCATTTGACTGCTCTGTGCAACGCCGGTTTAGGATCTGCATCTTATCTTAAGGGTGTGTTCCAAAGCTGCAGCTGGTTTACTTCCCTATGACAAATACTACTAGCCTAGAGATTAACGTACTTTTGTGGTTTTGCCTAGATGAGTTCTCATTTTGTTATCTGTCATTTGGTTTTGTTGGAAGATTTGGAAAGATCAGAAGCAGGGATACGTAGTGTGGCAGTTTCCCTGACAGCCACACGCCATAAAGTAGTGCCGTTAGAATACTGAGAGAAGTGGGTTAGAGTCCCGTCCATCATAGCAGAGCTATGGGAAACAGTTACGGCATACGAGTATCTGGCCGATCACCGGATAAGAGTAGTGGACGTCCCATAACTCCTCTTACCCCACAGGAGGAGATGAATTTGAAGTATGGCAAGTGGGTCAGTAAACAGTTACCTAAGTGGTATAAGCTGACTAAGGGGATGGATTTGGGTATTCCTAAAGAGGGAACCTTTGAAGTAGCTTGTTGGGTTCACCTATATAAAAATTAGAAATCTAAACTCACAGAGCCAAGTGAAAAGTCCGCCTGGTCAAGGTGGATAGTAGAGGCCCATAAGAGACAGCAAAAGGCCCTAGGCATTTTTACAGTGGGTACTAAGGCCCAGGGAATAAACCAGCCAGGAAATAGTGGGCAGCTTGAGGAGGAGGAGGAAGAGATGTGTAACATAGAACAGCTTGCAATTTCTCTATTGGAGCCCGCTACAGTGGACCCAGAAGTCCCTGATTCAAGTACCCAGAATATTCCATTAGACCCCGGGGCAGGACTTAATGTGCCTACTGGCCCATCAGACCCTGGGGTAAGACCTAAAGTGTCTTCTAGTTCAGCTGGGTTATATCCCACTGGAGATCTGGCATTCTTGAATAACCCCCCACCTCCAACGTATGTTGAATCCAGTCTTAATGCAGCTATCCCCGAATTTGTACCTCCCTGCTCACAGCCCGCTGCATGGAAAGAGCTATCTGCCCCTGGGGAGGAAGGGTTTTCTGTGGTGTAGAAGGTGAGCTTTTGATTACTCCCAAGATAAACCAGGATGAGGTCTGTAAGATAACTGAGCAGCAGACGCTGCCTCAGGCCTAAGTCTACCCTGTCAGAGAACAACGAATACTGGCTACAAATTGACAGATAGAAAGAAGGGTCACCCTGCATGTCCCATGGACACGAAACAATTCCTAAGCCACAAAACAATCCCTATGGGTTTGCAAATGAATTGTATAATATCATGGTCAGTTACAAACCCACATGGAGAGATTTGCTGCAGATAATAAAAGCAACGGCTGGCCCAATAGACACCACTGCCATCTGCGCAAAGCTTATCCTACCCCTAAACCCATCTGAGCAGGAAAATAGTCCCCAAAGGGCATTGGAGTATGTCAACCAGATCAAGGACAAAATTGGAGAGATTTTTCCTCCCCAGTCCTGGATCCTGGTGACAAACATTCAGCAGAAGGTGAAAGAATCAGTAGAAGACTATTTGAGAGGTTTAGGCAGGTTGTAGAAGAGGCAGGAGGGAGTTTGGAGGATCAAGGAATGGGAAAGATGTTAACTGCAACCCTGGTGTCTGGACTAAATAAAGAAATCCATGACAAAGTAGTCTCTGCTCATGCCGACTGGCATGACAAGTCAGTCTCAGCACTAATGAGCCTAGTCAGCTCAATCCAGGGAAGTATACAAGAGGTGCAGGAGAAGAGAGTTCAGAAAGTAATGATGGTTGGCACAACAGGAAAATCACAAGAAATAAAACCTAGAGGGGAAAGGAGATGGGATCCCACTAGAGTAAAGTGTTAGACAGTACACAGAGGAAGGGCCCATTGTGACCACACCAGTGGGATCGAAGGAATACAACATCTTGGAAAGTCTGATCCCTCTGATGGCAGTCCGTAGCCAGCCTGGTCAGGAGATCCCTCCTGAACTAAAAATTGTCCCTCAAGACTGGTACAGGACCTAAGGGCAGTAGATAAAATAATCCAAGAAGATGCCCCTCTTGTCCCAACTCCCCACACAATACTGGGAGAAATCCCATCGGATGCCTCCTGGTTTAATGTGATAGATTTGGTTGATGCTTTCTTTTGCGTTCCTGTGCACCCTGATTCCTGGTATCTATTTGCATTCTCATTTGAGGGTCAGCAGTGTGCCTGGAGCAGGTTGCCACAGGGAATGGTCTCTTCTCCATCAGAATTTGGTCAGGTTATGAAACATGTGCTGGATAGGTGGCAGCCACCACAGGGGTCACCATCATACAGTATGTTGATGACCTACTGGTCACGTCCCCCTCGAGGGAGTTGTGTGCCACCGCCTCTTTGCTTTCCCATCTGTATACTGAGGGATGCAAGGTATCCCCCAGTAAATTACAGTTTTGCCAGGAAAAAGTTGTCTTTCTAGGTCACTGTATTTCACGGGGCTCTAAACATACCACTGCAGATAGAGTCTCTGTAATACAGAAAGCACCATACCCACAAAATGCCAAACAAATTAGAGCCTTTCTGGGATTAGTGGGCTACTGTAGACAATGGATACCAAACATGTCTGAGCTCGCTGCCCCCTTATATGCTCTGACCACTCAAACCGGACACATTGAGCTGTCAGAGGAAGAGAAACAGGCTGTAGATAGCTTGAAAGGTGCTATACTTAGTGCTCCTTCATTAGCACACCCCTACTATAACAAGCCGTTCTATCTGTTCTGTCATGAACAGGAGGGACAGGCGTCAGGAGTGCTTACTCAGAAGTACAGGGGAAGACAGAAGCCAGTGGGGTACTCAGCGGGAGCTGCATGTGTAAAATCAGTAGCCGCAGCAGCCTTGTTGGTAGAAAAGACAGCTGATATCGTTCTTGGGAATCAGCTGTTTCTTCTGGTTCCACATGCTGTACAAGCAGTTCTTCATAGTCTGACTACCAGGCATCTCTCTGCTGCCAGGTTAACTTAAATATGAGATATCCTTGCTGGCACCATCTAACATCACTATACTCAGGTGTAGTGTGTTAAATCCAGCTACCCTTTTTCCGCTCCAAACAGGTGAGGATAGGTGGGACATGATTGTGAGCATGAAGTAGAGGTTTTCTACACCCCTCCCAATCCTGTGCTGGATGAACCTATCCCTAATGCTGAAATGACCCTCTATGTGGATGGGTCACGACAACAAAGACCAGAGGGGGGTTTGCTGCTGGCTTTGCTATAGCGGATGGCATTCTAAAACCCTTGACCCTAGTGTTAAATGTCAGGCGCATCAGCGAGCAACATATCCTATCACTATGGGTAATAACAGGGCAGACGAAGCAGCCAAAAATGCAGCCCTTATGCTTCTCCGAGAGTCACCCAACAATAATGAGCATTTGACAATGGATACTCTTGTGAATCTACAGAAACAGGCAAGCACTCAGACTCACAGGAAATGGGAAAACTTAGGCTGCAAGCAAGAGAATGATGTTTGGAAACATGAGGAGTTTAGATTATGTGCACCTCCAGCTTTGTACCCTGTTTTGGCAAACATATCTCATCTCTACTCTCATATTTCCAAAGGGAGAATGATTGCCACTGTCAATAAGTTATTATTATTATTATTTATTGTTTGATATAGCGCCATCATATTCCGTAGCGCTGTACAATGGGTAGACAGGACATAACAAGTAGTATGTAACATAAATTAACTAACAGAGACAACAGGTGAGGAGGGCCCTGCTCAAACAAGCTTACAGTCTAGAGGAAGTTGGGTTGTATTACACAAAAGGTAAAAGTACCACTGTTGGGGATAGACCAGCCACACTAGTAAAAGTGTTGCAGGGGAGG
>VKOC01046675.1:0-12674 GCA_009364415.1 Spea multiplicata | reverse complement strand
GGCAGAGACATCGGGTCTCCGTGAGCTGCGGACGGACCTCCGTCCGCCAGCGACGGGACCCACGGCGGTGACACAGGGTCCTGATGAATATGAGCTTGAGGCTATCATCAACTCCAGAATATTCAGATGCAGACTACAATATCTTGTCCACTGGTTGGGATAAGGACCAGAAGAACAATCCTTGATTGATGCTGCAGATATCCATGCTCCCCGTCTGCTTCATATTTTTCACCGCCGTCACCCCACCAAACTGGCCCATGGTCGCCAATACAGCTCCCTTGAAAGGGGGGTAGTGTAACTACGGATTACTTACCGTCTGCCCGCCTGGACTCCCGCCATTCCGAAGTCCCTCAGCGTCAGCAGCCTCTGCCAGGATCCTCCAATGCCAACCGCATGGTCTCTGGCACTTTCAGGCACACGTGCGCGCCCACGTGTGGCCAATATCGGCTGTACGGAATAGCATTTTCTCCAGGATCCGTACAGCCTCTTAAAAGGACATGAACCTACATGTTCCAAGCCTCCATTTTGATCTCTGGCATGAAAATTAAATTGCTAGGACCTCGGCTTCGTGTAACGACTATGTCTTCGGAACATTTATCCGATACTGATTCTCCAAGTACCAAGTTCCTGCACTGCTGGTCTTCTAGCCATGACAACTTGGCAGTCATTAAGATGTGAAGGATTATTTTTCTGGTTTTAGGATTGTAGCCTTTAGATATCATGTCAAGTAAAGCTTTTGGTGAAATGAGTTGAAGGTGAAAGCCCAAAAAAGAGTTGGAACAGGTACATATTAAAAGGAGTGTGAGAACAGGATGATTTCCACAATGAAATTCCTCCAAATTGAGGGTTCAAGCCATGATTTGGAGTAGGGAATGTTTTTGGGGTTGAACTTTAGAAAGAAGCCACATAAAAGCCAGAAGGTGGTATGGGGCGTAGGCTTCCCGTTCTACCCGTAGAGGTGTTTCTTGTGCTTTCTATGTTGAGAGTAACTGTGCTGTAGCAGTGGTTCTGTCGTACAGTAGTTTTTGAAATCCCAACCCTCCAATTCCCTTTGGTAATTGAAGGACATTAGTAGCTAGCCTTTCCCCCTGCTAAATAAGAGAGTTGTAAACAGGCTGGTGTTGCTTGAGGAACCATATAGGCACATGGATAAAGGTTTAAAGGTACATCAGTCTAGATAGTGCTGACATTTTAGCTTCTCCAATACAATCCAGCCATGAAATCTCAAATTCTGTCTAGGTTTGCAAAGCTTGTTTTATAGAGGATCAAACTTTACCATAATTTGCCCGATACAGAGTGGATAGGACTTGGTAAGCTGTTTACCTAGGTATGTTTTCTCAAGTCAAAAGAGAATTGTGTGTCACAACCTAGGAAGTCAGGCAGGAGCCATGCTGTGGGGATACTGTGGGGTCTGTCTGTATTCAATGATGCATGGCTGATGTCTGGATGGTAAAAGACAGGACTGAATGGTACAGACAAGACTGGGTTGTACAGACAAGTTTTTTTATGAGCAAGTCCTACAATCTTCACAAAAATTGTCACATGGAAAAATATTGGCATTTTAAATGCTCATAGGGTGCCTAGTTTTTAAAAATGTATGATTTGATGGGGTAAATTAAATTGGCCGGCATCAAAATATGGGACATGGGCAAAGACTGACCAGATGTCCAAATACCAAAAAATGCACACCTCACAAAGGTTGCCTTTTACCTCCCGAATAACCCAACAATCCCATGCATGGGGGTATCACTGTACTCAGGAGATGTTACTGAACAGATATTGAGGTGTTGTTTGACAAGGACATATACCAGGAGCGGTAAATTCATACCTGAAGTAAAATGCGTGTGGGAAAAACCACACAAGAAAATACCACAGCAAAGTGTAACTAAGGCTGGTGGTAAAATGTGTGCATGGAAAAAGTTAAAATACCAGCATTTGAAGTTCCCAGGGGTGCATATTTTTTCAAAAATATTTGATTCCCAAATAGGATATGTAGACAGAATTGTTAACATGTCAAAATTCCAATTTGAAAATTGCACACCTCCCAAATATGGCCTTTCAGTCCCCAAACAACCCAACAAACACATGCATGTGGGGTATCACTGTGCTCAGGAGATGTTGCTGAACACATATTGTCCCCAAGATGGCACAAACCCAGCACAGAAGACCATCATCTTAAATTCCATGTTATAGGGGAGTTACCACTAATGGTCCCTGAGGCTGAACCTGAATGAATTTATGGCAGAGCTTTGGTATGTACAAGTTGGTTAGTCTGTATGGGTTTTAGAGGGCAAGTTGTTGGCTGTAAAACACATTTGGCTAGGTTAACCCTTTCAGTGCCAAAACTCTGCATTAGTCCAATACATACTCTGTATGACACTAGGTATGCCTAAGGTATTGAGCAATTAGCTGAAAACACGAAGCCGGCACCCCATCCTGATCTATCTAGATCTAGTGCTAGCTACTAGCTTGGGGATAATGGTGCTTTGGGTACTTTTTACTCGGCCTTTGGACATCGTTGGTTAAATTCAGCTTCAGTCCAATGCTGCTATTAGGTGTAGGGGCCATTCCCTAGGAACAAGAGCGAACGATCTATGATCACCTCTTGGCCTGTCATTTGACTGCTCTGTGCAACGCCGGTTTAGGATCTGCATCTTATCTTAAGGGTGTGTTCCAAAGCTGCAGCTGGTTTACTTCCCTATGACAAATACTACTAGCCTAGAGATTAACGTACTTTTGTGGTTTTGCCTAGATGAGTTCTCATTTTGTTATCTGTCATTTGGTTTTGTTGGAAGATTTGGAAAGATCAGAAGCAGGGATACGTAGTGTGGCAGTTTCCCTGACAGCCACACGCCATAAAGTAGTGCCGTTAGAATACTGAGAGAAGTGGGTTAGAGTCCCGTCCATCATAGCAGAGCTATGGGAAACAGTTACGGCATACGAGTATCTGGCCGATCACCGGATAAGAGTAGTGGACGTCCCATAACTCCTCTTACCCCACAGGAGGAGATGAATTTGAAGTATGGCAAGTGGGTCAGTAAACAGTTACCTAAGTGGTATAAGCTGACTAAGGGGATGGATTTGGGTATTCCTAAAGAGGGAACCTTTGAAGTAGCTTGTTGGGTTCACCTATATAAAAATTAGAAATCTAAACTCACAGAGCCAAGTGAAAAGTCCGCCTGGTCAAGGTGGATAGTAGAGGCCCATAAGAGACAGCAAAAGGCCCTAGGCATTTTTACAGTGGGTACTAAGGCCCAGGGAATAAACCAGCCAGGAAATAGTGGGCAGCTTGAGGAGGAGGAGGAAGAGATGTGTAACATAGAACAGCTTGCAATTTCTCTATTGGAGCCCGCTACAGTGGACCCAGAAGTCCCTGATTCAAGTACCCAGAATATTCCATTAGACCCCGGGGCAGGACTTAATGTGCCTACTGGCCCATCAGACCCTGGGGTAAGACCTAAAGTGTCTTCTAGTTCAGCTGGGTTATATCCCACTGGAGATCTGGCATTCTTGAATAACCCCCCACCTCCAACGTATGTTGAATCCAGTCTTAATGCAGCTATCCCCGAATTTGTACCTCCCTGCTCACAGCCCGCTGCATGGAAAGAGCTATCTGCCCCTGGGGAGGAAGGGTTTTCTGTGGTGTAGAAGGTGAGCTTTTGATTACTCCCAAGATAAACCAGGATGAGGTCTGTAAGATAACTGAGCAGCAGACGCTGCCTCAGGCCTAAGTCTACCCTGTCAGAGAACAACGAATACTGGCTACAAATTGACAGATAGAAAGAAGGGTCACCCTGCATGTCCCATGGACACGAAACAATTCCTAAGCCACAAAACAATCCCTATGGGTTTGCAAATGAATTGTATAATATCATGGTCAGTTACAAACCCACATGGAGAGATTTGCTGCAGATAATAAAAGCAACGGCTGGCCCAATAGACACCACTGCCATCTGCGCAAAGCTTATCCTACCCCTAAACCCATCTGAGCAGGAAAATAGTCCCCAAAGGGCATTGGAGTATGTCAACCAGATCAAGGACAAAATTGGAGAGATTTTTCCTCCCCAGTCCTGGATCCTGGTGACAAACATTCAGCAGAAGGTGAAAGAATCAGTAGAAGACTATTTGAGAGGTTTAGGCAGGTTGTAGAAGAGGCAGGAGGGAGTTTGGAGGATCAAGGAATGGGAAAGATGTTAACTGCAACCCTGGTGTCTGGACTAAATAAAGAAATCCATGACAAAGTAGTCTCTGCTCATGCCGACTGGCATGACAAGTCAGTCTCAGCACTAATGAGCCTAGTCAGCTCAATCCAGGGAAGTATACAAGAGGTGCAGGAGAAGAGAGTTCAGAAAGTAATGATGGTTGGCACAACAGGAAAATCACAAGAAATAAAACCTAGAGGGGAAAGGAGATGGGATCCCACTAGAGTAAAGTGTTAGACAGTACACAGAGGAAGGGCCCATTGTGACCACACCAGTGGGATCGAAGGAATACAACATCTTGGAAAGTCTGATCCCTCTGATGGCAGTCCGTAGCCAGCCTGGTCAGGAGATCCCTCCTGAACTAAAAATTGTCCCTCAAGACTGGTACAGGACCTAAGGGCAGTAGATAAAATAATCCAAGAAGATGCCCCTCTTGTCCCAACTCCCCACACAATACTGGGAGAAATCCCATCGGATGCCTCCTGGTTTAATGTGATAGATTTGGTTGATGCTTTCTTTTGCGTTCCTGTGCACCCTGATTCCTGGTATCTATTTGCATTCTCATTTGAGGGTCAGCAGTGTGCCTGGAGCAGGTTGCCACAGGGAATGGTCTCTTCTCCATCAGAATTTGGTCAGGTTATGAAACATGTGCTGGATAGGTGGCAGCCACCACAGGGGTCACCATCATACAGTATGTTGATGACCTACTGGTCACGTCCCCCTCGAGGGAGTTGTGTGCCACCGCCTCTTTGCTTTCCCATCTGTATACTGAGGGATGCAAGGTATCCCCCAGTAAATTACAGTTTTGCCAGGAAAAAGTTGTCTTTCTAGGTCACTGTATTTCACGGGGCTCTAAACATACCACTGCAGATAGAGTCTCTGTAATACAGAAAGCACCATACCCACAAAATGCCAAACAAATTAGAGCCTTTCTGGGATTAGTGGGCTACTGTAGACAATGGATACCAAACATGTCTGAGCTCGCTGCCCCCTTATATGCTCTGACCACTCAAACCGGACACATTGAGCTGTCAGAGGAAGAGAAACAGGCTGTAGATAGCTTGAAAGGTGCTATACTTAGTGCTCCTTCATTAGCACACCCCTACTATAACAAGCCGTTCTATCTGTTCTGTCATGAACAGGAGGGACAGGCGTCAGGAGTGCTTACTCAGAAGTACAGGGGAAGACAGAAGCCAGTGGGGTACTCAGCGGGAGCTGCATGTGTAAAATCAGTAGCCGCAGCAGCCTTGTTGGTAGAAAAGACAGCTGATATCGTTCTTGGGAATCAGCTGTTTCTTCTGGTTCCACATGCTGTACAAGCAGTTCTTCATAGTCTGACTACCAGGCATCTCTCTGCTGCCAGGTTAACTTAAATATGAGATATCCTTGCTGGCACCATCTAACATCACTATACTCAGGTGTAGTGTGTTAAATCCAGCTACCCTTTTTCCGCTCCAAACAGGTGAGGATAGGTGGGACATGATTGTGAGCATGAAGTAGAGGTTTTCTACACCCCTCCCAATCCTGTGCTGGATGAACCTATCCCTAATGCTGAAATGACCCTCTATGTGGATGGGTCACGACAACAAAGACCAGAGGGGGGTTTGCTGCTGGCTTTGCTATAGCGGATGGCATTCTAAAACCCTTGACCCTAGTGTTAAATGTCAGGCGCATCAGCGAGCAACATATCCTATCACTATGGGTAATAACAGGGCAGACGAAGCAGCCAAAAATGCAGCCCTTATGCTTCTCCGAGAGTCACCCAACAATAATGAGCATTTGACAATGGATACTCTTGTGAATCTACAGAAACAGGCAAGCACTCAGACTCACAGGAAATGGGAAAACTTAGGCTGCAAGCAAGAGAATGATGTTTGGAAACATGAGGAGTTTAGATTATGTGCACCTCCAGCTTTGTACCCTGTTTTGGCAAACATATCTCATCTCTACTCTCATATTTCCAAAGGGAGAATGATTGCCACTGTCAATAAGTTATTATTATTATTATTTATTGTTTGATATAGCGCCATCATATTCCGTAGCGCTGTACAATGGGTAGACAGGACATAACAAGTAGTATGTAACATAAATTAACTAACAGAGACAACAGGTGAGGAGGGCCCTGCTCAAACAAGCTTACAGTCTAGAGGAAGTTGGGTTGTATTACACAAAAGGTAAAAGTACCACTGTTGGGGATAGACCAGCCACACTAGTAAAAGTGTTGCAGGGGAGGGTCTAGGAAGGGTAAGCTAAAGGAATATGAGAGGAAAGGGGTTAATGTGCAATATTATAAGCATCCTTAAAGAAGTGGGTCTTGAGGGATTTTTTGAAGGAATAAAGGCAGGTGGAGAGACGGATAGAATGGGGGAGGGCATTCCAGAGGATAGGGGCAGCCCTTGAGAAATCTTGTAAGTGTGCATGAGAGCTAGAAATCAGAGGAGAGGACAGAAGGAGATCACTGGATGAGCGGAGAGACCGGTTAGGAGTGTATTTAGAGATGAGAGAGGAGATGTAGGTAGGGGAACCGCTGTGAAGGGCTTTGAAAGTAAGAGTGAGGATTTTGAAAGGAATCCTGAAGCGCACAGGCAGCCAGTGAAGAGACTGACAGAGGGGAGAGACGTTAGTAAAGTGATGTGAGAGGAAGATAAGTCTGGCGGCAGCATTTATGGTGGATTGTAGAGGGGTGAGACGGTTAAGAGGGAGACCGGCTAAGATAGAGTTACAGTAGTCCAGACGGGAGATAATCAGGGCATGGACAAGAGCCTTAGTGGCATCCTGTGTTAGGAAGGGACGGATGCGGGCAATGTTTTTAAGATGAAGGCGACAGTTTTTAGAGACAGACTGAATATGGGGTGTGAACGAAAGGTCGGAGTCAAGAGTGACACCAAGACAGCGTGCATGAGTAGACGGGGAGATGATAGCACCATTAACATTGAGGGAGATAGATGGGGGAATCTTAGCACTGGAGGGAGGGAAACATAGAAACATAGAAACATAGAAAGTGATGGCAGATAAGAGCCAGAAGGCCCATCCAGTCTGCCCAACCTCTGAGTACTCTCCTTTAGTACTTGCCCTTATCCTATATCTAGCTTGGCATTATGCCTATCCCATGCTTGCTTAAATGACTTTACTGTATTAACATCTACCACTTTCACTGGGAGGCTATTCCATGCGTCCACTACCCTTTCCGTAAAGTAATATTTTCTGATGTTACCATTAAACCTTTGCCCCTCTAGTTTATGCTTGTGTCCTCTTGTTGCGGTTTTATTTCTCCTTTTAAATAAACTTTCTTCCTTTACTTTGTTGATTCCCTTTAAGTATTTAAATGTTTCTATCATATCCCCCCTGTCCCGTCTTTTTTTCCAGGCTATATAGATCCTTTAACCTGTCCTGGTAAGGTTTATTTTGTAATCCATAAACCATTTTAGTAGCCTTTCTCTGAACTTTCTCCAACATATCTATATCCTTCTGGAGATACGGTCTCCAGTACTGTACACAATACTCCAAGTGAGGTCTCACCAGTGATCTGTACAGCGGCATGAGCACTTCCCTCTTTCTACTGCTAATACCTCTCCCTATACAACCAAGCATTCTGCTTGCATTACCTGTTGCTCTACTGCATTGTCTACCTACCTTTAAATCCTCAGAAATAATTACCCCTAAATCCCTTTCCTCACACGTTGAGGTTAGGACAGTACCAAATATTCTATACTCTGCCCTTGGATTTTTATGCCCCAGGTGCATTACTTTGCATTTATCCACGTTAAATGCCAATTGCCATAGCTCTGACCATTTTTCCAGCTTACCTAGATCGTTTGCCATTTGGCTTCTTCCTCCAGGAACATCAACCCTGTTGCAAATTTTTGTGTCGTCAGCAAATAAACATACCTTTCCATCAACACCATCTGCAATATCACTAATGAAAATATTAAAGAGAATGGGTCCAAGTACAGATCCCTGAGGTATCCCACTGGTAACAATGAATATACGCCATTGACTACAACCCTCTGTTTTCTGTCACTCAGCCACTCCTTAATCCATTCAACAACATTGGGATCTAAACCCAGAGATTGCAGTTTATTTAAAAGTCTTCTATGTGGGACCGTGTCAAAGGCCTTACTGAAATCCAGATACGCAATGTCTACTGCACCACCTTGATCAATTACTTTAGTCACCCAATCAAAAAAAATCAATAAGATTTGTTTGGCAAGATCTTCCTGAGGAAAACCCATGTTGTTTTTGATCTTGAAAGCCATGTGACTTCAGATGTTCAACAATCCTTTCCTTTAACATTGTTTCCATTAATTTTCCCACTACAGATGTAAGACTAACTGGCCTGTAGTTGCCCGACTCCTCCCTACTGCCTTTTTTTGTGTATAGGCACAACATTCGCTACTTTCCAATCCCCAGGGACAACTCCCGTTACCAATGATTCGTTAAATATATCAGTTAACGGTTTTGCTAGTACACCCCCAAGCTCTTTTAATAACTTGGGGTGTATCCCATCAGGCCCCATCGACTTATTTGTCTTTACCTTAGACAACTGAAGCAGAACCTCCGCCTCGATAAACTCACATATTTCAAATGATTCAGTCTTTTTTCCCAACTGAGGTCCCATTCCATCATTCTCATCTGTAAAAACTGAACAGAAATATTCATTGAGGCAGTCAGCTAAACCTTTATCCTCTTCTACATATATGCCTTTTGTTTTTAGTCTAACTAATCCTTGTTTAACTTTCCTTTTCTCATTTATATATCTAAAAAATGTTTTATCTCCATTTTTTACTGATAGGGCAATTCGCTCTTCTGCCTGTGATTTGGCAGTTTTTATAACTTTCTTTGCCTCTTTCTGCCTAATTTTATAGATCTGTCTATCTTCCTCACTTTGGGTATTTTTGTATCTGCTAAAGGCTAACTTCTTGTCTTTCACGATTTTGGCCACTTCTGCAGAGTACCACAGCGGTTTCCTTAATTTTTTACTCTTACTGACCAACCTAATACAATTTTCTGTTATCTTCGATAAAACAGCTTTTACAAAATCCCATTTCTCCTGAACGCCATTTAAATTGTGCCAGTCTGTTAATGACTCCCTCTATACATTTTCTCATTTTAGAAAAGTCAGCTTTTCTAAAATCTAAAACTTTTGTTTTTGTGTGGTGTGACTCAGTCACTGTTCGTATATTTAACCACACAGACTGATGATCACTAGATCCCAAACTTTCACCTACAGAAATATCTGTTAACAAATCTCCATTTGTGAACACTAAATCCAATGTGGCCTTCTTACGAGTTGGTTCCTCAACCACCTGTTTTAAAGATAATCCCAATAAGGAGTTTAGAATATCCGCACTCCTGGTAGAACCAGCTACTTTCGTTTTCCAGTTCACATCAGGGAGATTAAAGTCACCCATGATTATAACATCCCCCTTCACTGTCATTTTAGCCATTTCCTCCACTAGTAGATTATCGAGTTCTTCTACTTGTCCTGGGGGTCTATAAATCACACCTATGCGAGTTACTTTACTTTTGCCAAATTGTACTGTAACCCAAACCGACCCTTACAAAAAAAAACTGCAGTAACTGCAGTAAAACTGCAGTAAAACTGCAGTAAATTGAAGTACAAATGCAGTAAAACTGCAGTACATTGAAGTACAACTTTAGGTTTGCAATATATTGAAGTAAAACTGCAGTACATTCAAGTACAAATGCAGTAAAACTGCAGTACATTGAAGTACAACTCTAGGTTTGCAATATATTGAAGTAAAACTGCGGTACATTGAAGTAGAAACATACTAAAACTGCAGTATATTGAAGTACAACTGTAGGTTTGCAGTATAATGAAGTATAAACAGTATATATATTACTTTAATGCCTCCAACCCCCCCTAAATATGTTAAATATGGGGGGCATAGGTCTGTGGGCGGGTCATAGTCCCCAATTGGTGTGTCCCCCTTGTTACGAAGACCCCCTCAATGTTTAAGAAATATTGTTTTTTACATTTTATATACTGCGGGTTGATGATTTAAGAATGGGGACACCCCGGAGTGATGACCCTATTCTTTTAGTAGCCCTGAGCAGGGTAATTTCACTTAAATCACCCCCGACACCCCCGTGAGGGTGATTTAGGGAAGGGAATACCCCCAGATTCCATGGGGACTGGGGGACATCCCCATTACTGCATTTGCTCAATTATAAGACAACCCTGATTATAAGACGACCCCCCAAAATCTGAATATTAATTTATGAAAAAAAGAAAAAGCCTGAATATAAGACGATCCTATTGGAAAAAGTATCCTATATCAGTAAGTGTTAATTCATGTAAACTATGTGAACTATTTTTTTTAATAAAAGCTATGATTGAGAAAAATATTTAGTTTTTATTTCCTTTTTTTTCCAACCGGGCTTGTTACTCTGCCCCAGAAATGCATTATACCCCCTATATGCCACTGTGCCCCATGATATGCCTTTTAACCATCTATATGCCACTGTGTCCCATGATATGCCTTTTGACCCCCTATGTGCCACTCTGCCTCCCGAAATGCCTTATACTATATATTTATATGTGCCAGAATACAACTCCCATTACTGACATACAAACGTGCGCGTGTATATATATATATTATATATATATAGAGAGATAGAGATATATATTTATGTCCGCGGCAATATAACTCACAGTAATATGCAGTGAATGAGTGAATCACGGGCTCCGCAACAATAAAACTCAGTTTTATAGACGTATAGGGGACAAAGTGTTGCAGTGTACAAATATTGTACATGTAACAGGTAGTATACAGTAGATACTAAATGTAAATAAAGTTTCATGTCCACCCCTTATTTCATGTCCATTCTCCCCCCCTTACTAGTGGGTCCATGATTAACAAGCTCACTGTGCTTGTCTCTTCTCTGACTATAGGCAGCACTCAGCAGCACTGGACCGGTGTCACAGAGAGATCTTCCTGATCTCTCCACCGGCTCAGTGACTGATAAAGCAGCTTGGCTATTTTTTCCTAGATTTTGCAATTCTTGTAATTCTGACATTCCACTACCATTAACTCTTTATTGAATAACACCCCTAACACACACTGTTCTATTTACTGCTATATGGTCATTACATAGCTTTCATATAAAAGTTACCTATACCATACCAATTAAGTTTTTTTTTTTAGAGGAGAATTAATTCATGATAATACATAATAATGTTTTATGCACTGATATTTTAACAAATTTAAAAAATGAGCCCTAAAATCTGAACTATAATATATAAATTATAATTAAGGGGAGTGGCTTACTTGGAATAACACTTGTTTCTTCTCTAAAGATAAATTCAAGATATAATATATTTAATATAGTGTTTGGAAATAATTATACATACAAAATATGGAAGCACAATTTTTTACTTTGTGTGATGCCTTAACATACATACATGCAGAATTAAGGACAAATATCCTTACAGAACACCGGCAATCTGACACTAGTTGTCAGGGTAAAATTCAGCTCCCAGCCAATAAAACTTTCTCCCCAGTCCAGCGGGAACACACTTTCCAATAAGCAGACAGTTACTAATCTTCCCTTCAGCACAGCCAATGAAGTCTTTCTCCCTTCTATTCCCCCTCCCGCGGTTCCTGTAACCAGGAAAAGAGCATAGGAACAAATTCTCCAATGGGCTGTCCTCAGTTTGCATGTTTGCTCCTGTTGCAGATTTTCTTCCCTCCCTTCCTGAAAAGCAGTGTTCAGTCCACCCACAGGGAGCTGGTGTGAGTGCACTAAACTATTAGGTATGCATATGCTTTTTTGTTTGCTTTTGGGGGAGGATACCAGGGACTTATGGACACCAGGATATTATGTGTGTGGGGGGGAATGGGGATATATCCCACCAGTTACACAAAATATGTACTGTGGCTCAGCATGTGAAAAGCATTGGAAGGACCCTGATGGGCTGTCCTCTTGCTTGTATGCTTGTCTGTGTTCCAGTTCTTGTAGAATTTCCTGGTGTGTGCACCATACTATTAGGTATTTATATGTTTTTTTTAAAACTTTTTTTGGGGGGGGCAGGGGATACAGAAACAATGTGTTTTGGTGGCCTGATATTATGGGACTATAGTGGAATAGTATAGGGGCTTTGGGCATATTGGAATTCAGGTAGTCGTGAGAGGATTGTGCTGAGGGGATTGTGCTGAGGGGATTGTGGTGAGGCGTGATTTTTTTCTTTGGAGGCTTGTAATGCTGGTGTGTGTATCTGGATAATGGGTGTGAATGTATATGTTGTCCCACTCATTATGACCCACGCAGCACGTAAGGCCTGAGGCGGGGGGGCGTTAAAGAAATTTATATATATATATAAATGCGAGCGTATAATTTATTTATTTTTTATTAGGGGTGTATGTGAATTATAGGCATTGCAATTTAATAGGCCCATCAAAATCCTCAGTACTAGGCCAATGATCCTCATAATCTAGCCCTGTCCAGCAG
>VKOC01046674.1:0-24567 GCA_009364415.1 Spea multiplicata | reverse complement strand
ATAGTGACATCAGTGGGAAATGATTTTTACATTTTACTAGTTTTTTACTATTTTTTTTCTAATTATTATCAATTTTATTTTATTTTTTAATTTATTTTTACTAATCACACTGTGATTAGAAAGCTGGGCTCCATTGACTTGCATGGTGAATGCAGTACCTGTATTCAACCTGCAAGTGGAGCCAAAGTTCTCTAGATGGTCTGGACCATCTAGCGAACTTTTAAAATTTGTGGTTCCTGTTACAGGACGGCGGCCATCTTCCTTGATGGCGAAGATTGCCGGCGGCTGCGGCTGTGACCGCTCTCCGGAGCGGTCACAGCCCATCAAAAGGTTAGTGTTTGGTGTCGCTGGATGCCTCCTGATCGAGGCATTCCAGCGACACCATTTAAGATCGATCGTCGATCGCCTCCTAAACGCTTTTAAAACGGGCGTCCGCCGCCATACAAAGTATGGCGGATGTTGACGCCCCGTGGAGGGGCCAGAGATGGCCCCTTCGTTCCGATCGTGGCGTTGCTGAATGCCTCGAGGTCGAGGCATTCAGCAACGTTTTTTGGGTGCAGAAAGCGAAAACAGATCGCTTTCTGCACCCGTTTAATGACGTGCCGGTCCTGGCACGTCAATTGTCATAAAGCACATGCTTTTGCGTGTCGTGCCAGGACCGGCAATTGTCATCAAGGGGTTAATCTTACTACCCAAGTCCCTAAAATTACCTTTTAGGACACTCAATCTTCCTCTTACTATGTCATTGGTGCCAATGTGCACCAAGACAGCTGGATCCTCACCAGCCCCTCCCAATAATCTATCCACTCTGTCCGCAACATGCCGAACCCGGGCACCCGGGAGACAGCAAACCATTCGGTTGCTGCGATCAGAGCTACAGATTACCCTGTCTGTTTTCCTGATTATTGAATCCCCTACCACCACAACCTGCCTGGGCTTTCCTTCCTTTCGGATCCCCTGCACATTGGATGAGCTGCTCTCCCGGCTGTTAGGGAGAACAGCTTTTTCCGCAAAGCCTACCTCTGAGTCTGCCTCCCCAACATGCTCACTTAAAAGGGCAAATTTGTTGGGAGGGAGAGACTCTGGGCTGGCTTGCCTCTTCCTCTTCCCTTCCCCACTGCAACCACGTCTTACTGTCACCCAGCTATGTGCCTGACTCCCTTCTGACTGATCTCCTCCCTCATTGCTAGGGGCCCCATCTAAACTTTGCTCAGTGAGCAACAGACTCCTCTCAAGGTTGTCAATCTCTCTCAGTGTTTCAATGTGCCTCTTCAGAGCACCAACCTCAGCTTCCAGAGAGACCAATTGATCACACTTACCACAGCGATATGGACCCAGGAACTGCTGTTCCAAGCATGCATACATTTGGCATGATGTGCACTGAGTGAAATCTCCAAGCTTGCTCATACTTAATAAAGGGACGCGAGTACAGAATTTAAACAATTGCTTTATGTCACTTACCCTCCTTGCTCTTGCACTCTTGTGTTGCACTAACTGCTGTGGTGCACAAACTGGTCACTTACAGAAAGCAAGTCACTTAGAAAATGCAAGCCCCTTACAGTGAGCAAGCTCTGTGAGTTTAACCACTTCCTTATATACAGAGCAACACAGTTAATTGATTATAAACCCCACCCTTAACTAATTACACTCTAGAAAATGGGAGAGAAAATGTCCAAATATCTCCAGCGCTGCTTTTCATTTCCAGTCCTGGCAGCCACGCGGGTGCAAAGAGAGTCAGTAAGTAGACCATACCGTTGCTAAGCTGATAATTCTGCCTCTCTGATCTGCCTTAATGCGTTGGACCTTATGCACCAGGCCAAGGAGTCATACTATCTTCCTGTGTATGGACGCCGAGAATGAGTTTGATTGACTAGACTGGACGTTCATGACTGAAACCCTTCGGCATATGGCGTTCGGCCCAACATTCTCTGATGGATGCTCTCCCTGTGTTCCACCCCATCAATCAAAATAAGGATAAATGTTTCCCTATATGATTCCGTCCCCATGTCAAATGACACCAGACAGTGCCTGGAGTTGTATCACAGCCCAACCCAGAAGCTCTGAATTGAGGTACTTTACTGATCTGGTGCTCTCTAGCTCTTAAATCCCAGCTCATATCCTTCCCATTCCCTCTCACACCTGTAAGGGGCAACCTGGCAGTTCCCCCTGGTCAGGGACCGTGTCCCTTTCTCTCCACCTCCTCGGAAGACAGTGCTGAGGTTAGGAGTATCTACTATCATGTGCTCTAGCAAGTGCTCCTGGATAGACTCCCTACCCCATTGGAGAGATTTAAATATTTTCAACTTTGCTATCTCCTCTGCTCTATTATACATAACAGATCCCCTCCCCAACCATGGCATATCCCTCCTCTGTAAGCTGCTGATACAGGCTTTGAACCCGCTCCTCGACAGTTTTGTCGGGAAGTGGTAACTAGCTCTGGATGTATCCCTCATCCCAACATCAGTGCTCCATAAGCAGTATAGTCCAGGAATGTCCTACAAACTATTGGCTCACTGGTATAAGACACCCTCACTGGTATTTCAGTATCATCTCAACAATCAAATACATGTTAGGGATGTGGCAGTGCCCAACTTAACCAATACGCCCACACCCTTCACTCCAGAATTTGTTCTTCTCTTTCACAACACTTCCATAATTCCCCAATAAAATAAAATCGGTGGTCTGTCCTGTCCCTCCTTTAGGGAATGGATCCTCAGGGTTGACTCAGGGCTGACAAATGGATCCGGGCGCAGGAGAAACTCTCTCTTTTTGCTGTGAGGTTGCAACACATCAACAGTTGTGATTCCACCGGCATGAATCTATACTTGCTTCACAAATCCACTCACTCCTGCAGTAGGTGGACCAGTCGTTTTTAATTGTAGCTACTTATTCATTTTCCCATTGTCTTCCCTCCCTGGCCCAAAACCCCTTTGTTAATCCTCTCTTCCTCATTCTGATCTTCTCTCTCTCTCGCCACCATCATACCTTAACAGAGATCATCCCCTGCCACTGTATTATGTGCATTCCCAATGGCTGTGAAATCAGAGGGCCTATTCTCATGTGGCCACTGACACATATTGCATGGTATGGCATTGCTTACTTTATAGGTGGGGAGATAGCTGAACTGTTATTTATATAAAGAACGTTATTTATTTATATATTGAATTTTGCCTTCTGGATACTATAGGCACTGATGTCTATCCCCATTTATTTTGTTTCCTTACCCACCTTTGTCCCCACCCCAGCCCGTGTAACCCCTTGATTTTGATTATAACATCGATTTAACAAAAATATTTACGTATCTTATATCTAGGATAACTGTATGCCTACCCCATGCATGCGTAAACACCTTCACTGTACTATCCTTTACCATTTCTGCTGGATGGCTATTCCATGCATCCACTAACCTATGAGTAAAGGGTATGCCCCTATAAATGGTTATTTGGTTAAGTTGGTGGCGCATTGTATGTGGTGGGGTGCCAATGTATACAATGTTGATATTGTTCACAATATTGGGGGTCATTGTAGAAAAGCCCCTTAAATACCGGGATTTATAACCTTAACCCGTCCGGCTTTCCTTTAAATACTACCGATTCCTCTTTGTATGAAACTCCACTTACACCAGTGGCTTAACGCAATGTGTTTATTAAAATAACAAATACATATATGTGAGTATACAGAGAAACGTCTGAAATACAAGGCTCTATGACTACACTAGGTTAGTGACTCTACGTATGCATGTAAGGATGGGGTGTCCCTGTAACCTTGATGTTATCCTTTTTCTTCCTTTTCTTCTTTCTCTGTTGCCCACACAACACCTTTATTAGCCACCATGCCCAAAAAGTCCCAGCCAATCATCTTCTGAGTTTTTGTCCAATCCTCCTTAGGAAGGCAGGATCTTGTACATGCACCAGCTGCCTGTAGAGATCGCTCTTGTCCAAGAAATTAGATTGCCTCCACAGTGAAGTTGATGGTCCTCAGGGCAAATTCAGGGTGGATCGTCTCTGGAATGTTGATATTGCCTCCTGCAACCTGTTTGTTGTAGGAGAAACACATGCTTGTCTCCAGCCCAGGTACTATCTCCTGCAGTACTTTTGTTGTAGGAGATTGTAGATTGTATCTCCTGTTTGTTGTTCCCACCTGGTAGAGAGATAGCCCTTTGATGTATGGGCAGTTCCTGGACATCTGGGGTTTTGTCCCTAGTGTAATTCCTTGAAACTATACGCGTCATGCTTCTTAGAACAGCCTAACCAATCTTATTACTGTCTGGGTGTGTTCTTGAAAATAAGTATTTAAACAATCAAATGATGACAACCTCCACACATAACGCTGTAGTAACATAGTTTGTCTTTTTCATTAGACTAAAGTATGTTCCAAATCAAGCTTTACTTCAAAAAGGGTCAGTAAAATGAGACTGATAAGTGGACAGAAATTAAATAGGGCTGTATGATAAGAATGTGTTGTGAGGGTCACTCCTTTTATATATACATCTTAAGCATAAACAGATGTAACGTCATCTTCTAGATTTAGGGGTTAAAAAAGAACATTATGGTATTATGGTATTTTTCCTACGAAGCCCTGTGCTGGGTGGTATATGTAAACGTTAACATGCTTCTTGTATAAAAAATATTCTTCTTCTTTTAGGCATACCTCCCAACATTTCAAAATGAGGGACATGCATTTTCTAAATCAGAGCCCCAGCCAGGTAATATCACACAGTAACATGCATTATTATATATCAGAGCCCCAGCCAGGAAATACACACAGAAACTGCATTATTATATATCAGAGCCCCAGCCAGGAAAATATCACACTAGGAACGATGCATTATTATATATCAGAGTCCCAGCCAGGAATCGTCACCAGGAGACATCATTTATTATATTATTCAGTAGCCCCAGCCAGGAAATATCACACAGAAACAACTGCATTATTATATTATCAGAGCCCCAGGCCAGGTAATAATCACAAGAAAACATGCATTATTTATATATCAGAGCCCGCAGACAGGATATCACACAGTAACATGCATTATCATATATCAAGCCCCGCCAGGATATCACACAGTACATGCATTAATCTATATAGTAAAGGCCCCGAGTAGTCACACAGTAACATGCATTATCAAGTAGTAGATCAGAGCCCCAGCCAGGTAATATCACACAGTAACATGCATTATCATATATCAGAGCCCCAGACAGGAAATATCACACAGTAATATATGTTACAGGTTATAAAACATATGACATACAGAAAAAAAGGGATACTCAAGCACATTCTTGGGAACCTCTCTCAGCTCACAGGCCTTTTGCTCAGCTTCGTTCCAACTCTCCTGACCCAGCACTTCTGTTCACTGCGCTCTATTTTCTTAGACTCTTCTGACTACTGTTGCCCCTAACTAGTTATTCCAGAGTTCCTTGTACCTCCGAGAAAGTGATTCACCCGAACCCTCATTTAAGAGATTTCCTGTATGACCCACTTATGGAGGAGATAGACGGTCTATGTGAAAATACACATATTTAATGCATCTCCTGCTTCAGCTGTTTGAGCCTTTCTTCCAAACCATATGTAATGCAGATGACCTTACATTGTAAAACCAGATGTCTCACCTTACAGAAACCCAAATCTTCCCAAAAACATTATGCATAAGATGTAATATCACATTTTAAAGGTCCCCTTCATTTCTTACAGGTCTACAGTGACATTACATCACTGTAATTAGATAAATCAAGAGTTTCAGGGAGCATATACCTTTATCATTGTGATGTCTCTGCACGGGATGGGCTCCACCACACACACCCCCTGGAATGATAAAACTACACCCATAGTTAAACCAACCCTGAAGTCTGCACAAAACATTAACTAAATGACCGATCTAACCTGTAAGATCTGTAACTATCACCTGCAAAAGGACTACTAATTACATTTGGCTGTTGTAGCTCCAGAGAAAAATACTGTGCTGCTGGTGAAGGTGAACATTAAAAGGTAATGCTTGAGCTATATGAGGGAGAAATTAGAAGACAAAATATGTTTTGCTAAAATATATTTGCAACAACCTAAAATCCTCACTAGCCAATTCTTTGCTAGATTTTTTTTATTTGGTTGAAAAATTAGAGCTGCTGTTAATTTGAGCATAGTATATGTATCGATTTTTAACTAAGTAGCCACTGTGTGCCTTTAAGACATCTGTGAAACTATAGGAAATATTTTGATGATTTAAGATTACCCACTTCATTCTCAGTAGCCGAATCTCCTTGGTTTGATATTTCTGAAAGTCTTGTATATACAAAAAATTGTACATTGTCACATGTACCATACGTTTGGCTTAATGGATTAGAATCACACTCTTTACAAATTAGTAAAACTGACTTCTACTATAACAGCATTTATTGAGAGAACATTCTGATGGCACATAAGAACCATTTGGCCCATTAAGTCTAGTCATTTTTCTGAATAGAAAGTCTCAGACTTTAATCCATCCTTGCTCTTGTCTTACAATCAGGATAGCTTTATGCCTATCCCATACATGTTAAAATGCCCTCCCTGTATTAGCCTCTACCACTTCTGCTGGGATACTGTTTCACTTATCTACCACCCTCCCAGTAAAGTAAAACAATAGCTGATTGTAAGGAACAAAATCTTTAATGGGCAACAAAATATACATGAATGGTTTAATTTATTTGAAAACTGCAGTCAGGGGTGTATCTAGAAATCACAGGGCCCTGGTGAGAAAATTGCCCCGGGCCCACCCAACTTCAACAGCTAGTCTGTGCCATCATTACCCCCCACACAACTGGTCTGTGCCTTATTTGCCCCCGCCCCCCTGTCCACACATACAATTGTCATAACATACATTCCACTCTCACCCTTCTTACAGCCTGCTTAAGCTTCTCATCGCTGCCGCCCCCCCGTGCCGGTTCAAAATAGTTTAGAAAGGTCCCTATCGACCTGGATCAGTCCGGACCTGGTCAGAAGTGCCCTTTAAAAAAAATGTTGAACCGGAACGAGGAGAGAGGAAGAAAGAGTCACAGGGGGCTCCCAAGAGGTAGTTACACCAGTGACTGCAGTTATAATATATATAAACAATGATCTAGTTCTCATAAAAAGACCTTCCCAAGCAGATGATGGCTATCATGCAAATTCCTGGGCCTCTAGGTAGCCAAACTGTATAAATTGTTAACTGTAGACTTGACTTATTTTGGCTTTGAGTCTCTAATAATTAGCGACTCAGTGCTACACATAAAATTGGAATCAGTAAAGTTCAAGGAGTACATGTAAAGCATTCAAATTCCTACGAACTTGTTCTTCTTTTGCGTCAGCTAGCACATTCCCAAACCCTTCATCAGATCTGTGTTCCACCAAGTGATTGTGCATTTTTGTTTTCATTTCCTGAATACAGATTGGTATGTTTAATGTTGCTTGCTGTAGTTTTTTACTTACTACATTCACCTTTATATCTTATACCAAATGACAACAGATTCATTTGAATGATTTTATCTTCACTGCTGAGAAACAACCCGGATATCTGATGTTAATATCCCTGTTGTCGTCATCAGAGATGTCATATAGTGCATCATATACATGAGAAAAAGATTATACTAATTTGTTTATTGCTGATATGAGTGACACTAGAGCTGAATGAGATTGGGTCCATGAAGGTTGAATGTAACTCTCTTATATAACAAATAATATAAAGAGCACATTATTAAGACAACTGAATTTTTCTTTAAATAAAACAATTCTGTAAAAATATCTAATTCTACAATATGGCATCCAAATAAAGCAGTGTTTAGTGGTCACTTATTCAACCAGCTCAAAAAAAAAAGATAAAATATAAAGGCCCAGAATCATCTGATTTATGTATTTTGTTATTAACTTACTAACTCAAACAGCTGTACACTCAAACAGCTTGTCTGTTCTATCTCTGTTCCCTTCCCTGTACAATCTCTATCCAGTACACAGCTTGTCAGTGTCACCAGCTTGTCTGTCTAATCTTTGTCCCAAGCCCCTGCCGGGGGCTTGTCTGGCATCAACGAATGAGGTCTGTTGGCGGATGGAAAAATGTGGCACAAAAACTAAAAATAGCTTAGGGTTAATCTACGGTTATGTTTAAGAGTAGTAGTATTGCACTGGTTTGATTAGAGATGTATTATTTCTAAATAATAATCTAATTTTAAATTTAATGGGTGTTAATAAGGGGGTTCATTTTATTATATTATTAAAGTTATTTACTTTATTATATTTATGTATTCTACCTACCTAGCTACCTACATTTGCATACCTAGTGTACGGTTATGTCCAAGAGTAGTAGTAGTAGAGAGAGGGGCACGTAGCAACCGCTCGGCGCCCCTCATTCTCCTCCACGAGCACTCTACCTCCGTCCCGGCATTTCATGATGAGCGCCGCAATATGACGTCATAATGCGGCGCTCAGCAGTGAAGCAGCGGGCACCAGCGAGCGGCTTTTAAACACTGATGCGGAGGAGAGAGAGGGGCACCTATCAACCGCTCGGCGCCCCTCATTCTCCCCCGCATCAAAAAAAAGAAGACAGCGTTTAAAAGCCGCTCGCTGGTGCCCGCTGCTTCACTGCTGGGCGCCAAAATATGACGTCATATTACGGCGCTCAGCAGTGAAGCAGCGGGCACCAGCGAGCGGTGCAGGAAGACAGCAGCAGCGTGCTCCCGTCGCTGGACTTCAAGGTGAGAGAGGGTATATAGTGGGTAGGGGGGGAGGATATATAGTGAGTAAGGGGGGGAGAGGGTATATAGTGGGTGGTGGGAGCGTATATAGTGAGTGGGGGGAGGGTTATATTAGTGGTAGGGTTGTGAGTTAAAATGATAAGGACGGGACTGTAAAAGTGTTTGTGTACATAGATGTAAATGTTGGAGGCAAAGATGGCAACTAGCAGAGTTTTGAGAACTTGGACCAAATGCACAGCAGGTGCAGGGGCGCCGGGGCAGGGGGCAAGTGCCTCCCAGGCCCCCTTAAATCCGGGCCGGTGGGCCGGACGGACGACCGGCAGACAGGCATTCAATGCGGCTGCGGCCGCAAAGTTAAAAACTAAGCGGCCGCGAGCAGCATTGAATGCGGCCGTTATGCGTACCTGGCGGGGGAGGGGGGCGGTCCGCCCCGGCTGCCGCTCATCTGAGGGCTGCCATGCCGGCACTCCTCCAGAAACGGTGCGCGCGGCAACTGTGGCTGTGCGCCGGGACTTGATGTCAAATCCCGGCGCACAACACTGAAGCCACGCCCACCGTCTTCCGCGCTCAGTGCACAGGAAGGACAGGAAGAAGAAGTAGAAGAAGAAGAAGAAAAGGAGGAAGAGGAAAAGTGAGAGTGAAAGAAGAAAAGGTAGGAGAGAGTGGTTTAGTAAGTGTGAGAGTGATGGGTGTTATGCTGAATGTAAGTGTGTGAGAGTGATGGGTGTTATGCTGAATGTAAGTGTGTGAGAGTGATGGGTGTTATGCTGAATGTTTGTGAATGAGGGTTTCAGATAGCATGGATGTGTAAGTGTTGGGGGATAGCTTGGCATAGGGAGTCCGTAATCACATTCCTTTCATGCCCATATTCCAGCATGTAGTGGCTGCCTAGGCATGATAGGAGTGTGATTGCTGTTATAAATTATTTTTTGGTCCAACTTTGGTGTGTTAACACTTTTATTGGACAGAATAATTCAATGACAGTGTTAATATATATATATATATAATTGCAAACAGCAATCACACTCCTATCATGCCTAGCCAGCCAGCACATGCTAGAACCTGGGCATGATAGGATTGTGATTGTTGTTATATATATGTATGTGTTAATTTTCATTTCAGTGGATCCCTACTATATACTATGCCAGTCATTAAAGTGGTAAGCCTACACCACATCAATGTTTGGCTTAGTATATAGTGATAGGGGTTGTCAGTGTCTGGCTCAATGTATAGGCACACATTGACGGTGGTACAGCGTAATCCCTAAGCATATAATGATAACAGTTATGCTGAACCCCTGTCAATGTTTGCCTAACCATAGAAACTATGCAGTTTTAAATTGTGTGTGTGGGGGGGGTGCCACATACAGGGTCTGCCACAGGTGCCAAATACTCTAGGTACGCCCCTGCATCATGCGGCTGTCAGACCCAACGGCCATGCCTCAGCTCCTCTTCCCACGTCTTAAAAGGGGTGGATGAAGAGCTGAGGCATGCGGTGCGTGCACGCCGGCCACTTTAATTTCATTAGGCGCTGGCGGAGTGACTGCCGCACGACGGCCGCTTTCAATGTCGCTCGCAGCCGCTTTGATGGTGCAATGGGCCAGTTGACTAGACTTGCCCCCCAGGCCTTAGGCTGCCAGCCCTCCCCTGCTGAAGTACTATGTGTGTCAAGAAAAACACCAAAAGATTACTATCACAAATGTTAAAACATCCATTGTCATGAAGGGTACAAAAAATAAAAAATAGCTGTGTCCTTAAAGGGTAAAAGTGTTACTAAACATCTTAACTAGTGATAAGACAAGTGTTAAGCAAATGTATTTTATATTAAAAGTAAGGTTTCCCATAGTTGTTCCCTTAAGAATTTAAGAAACCCCCATCATCCTACATGTTGATGCTCACTTCTGCCTGTGTTCCTTCTACCTAGTTTTCTATGCAGAAACTGATGCCCAAAAGCACAAGAGCCATTTGTGTTCAGAAAGAACAGACAGAAGCGAGATTTGGCATGTAATTCAAGGGAGGGGGTTCTCTTAAACCTTAGTAGTAAAGCAGTTTTAAATCATGATCTCCCTATTCACCATGAGAAGGTATATAAATGCAGTTGTTGCTCAAGATCAAGCCTTAAGATATATGTTCTGATTGAGCTTTCCTTGGAATAAAGCTTTCTCATCTGACCCTTTTGCATTCAATATCAGTAGAACACCCTGATGTATATGAAGTTTTCTTTTCTATGATCTATTTCTAATATATTTACTAAATAGAGTAGACTAAAATGACGCAAGAAGGTCTGAGCACAAAGGAAAAATATCAAATGTCTGCGTAATTGTTGGTTATATGTACAGGGGTGGTGGATGTTCTTCAAATACATGTTCACAGTAATCTCCAGCAGTTTTAAAACCAAGCCAAATGCATATGTTTTTGCCAGGGTATTGCCAGAGTATTGGTACACCCTAAATTATAGCAATAGCATTGCAGCGGGATATTCATTTGCTCCCACAATAGGAACCCTAATGAGTTTTTCTCTAAAATTGCCACATTTTTCATTATGTGGTATCGTTTTACTAAGCCTGAGCAATCCAATTATTTTATTAGGCTTTTAATAAGACTATTTTCACGTAATAACCAAGTCATCCAAAATCCTAATTGCAAAACATTTCCCATGTTGATAATATAGCTCTCTTGAATGAATTACTAATATTGTTCTAGAGATCCTGTACACAGATACGTTTTGTAGCTGGATGCAGTTACGTTGCTAAATTTAATTAAAATGTTTTATATATATATATATATATATATATATATACCTACCGTATATTCGGGCATATAAGACAACTGGGCTTATAAGACGACCCCCAACTATTCCAGTTGAAATATAGAGTTTGGGCTATACTCTCCGTATAAGACTACCCCTCTACCCAGTATACAACAACCAGCCAATCACGGCAAGCGATGTACCTTACCGGTGATTGGCTGGTTGTTATACAGACATATACATACATACACTGCCCTTACACACACACACATACTAACATACGCCTGTCCATACATACACATTTATACACTGCCCTCACCACACACCACTGCCTTTACACACACACACATTATATATATATTATATATATATATATATATATATATATATATACACACACACCATACATTGACCATCTCACACCAACATATATACACATACACTGCACTCACACCCCTTTCTCTCCATTTCTCTTACCTTTCTCATCTTCTTTCTTCCATCCAGTTGTGGGAGAGTGAGGTCTGTCTGTCATTTCAGACCTCTGCTTTACTGCTCCCTCATCACTACGTGCCGGCAATTGATGTCGAGCGCCGGGACATAATGTCATCCCCGCGCTCGGCATCAATAGCCGGCACGTGGTGATTAGGGAGCACGGAAGCCGAGGTCTGAAGTGCCAGACCTCGAGCTCCCTAATGTTAGTCTAGTTAGAGCGAGGTCGTGATCACGATCTTGCACCTACCTCGGCGCGGCCCTGAAGACCGGCCCAGGGGAGGCGGCTTCTCCACTCGCCCCTCCCCTAGAGATTCGTGGCTTCGTGGGGAATCTCTGGCTCAGTAAGTAAGTGTACCCGGCGTATAAGACGACCCCTGACTTTTGATTTATTATATATATATATATATATATATGATATATGTATTAATTGTTTACTTTAGCAACCATTCCTTTTGTGCTATGGAACATATTTTTACAGAAATAGCATATATTAACATGAATAGTCAGTTCCTGACACTTTTTGAGCTTTATACTCCAAAACAACAAGTAGTTTAGAAATTGTCAAGATCTGGCCTTTTGTCCTATACTCACCCGCAGGCTATTTCCCCTTCTCTTGTCAGTCTTGGTGGCTTGCAATTGGTCTTCAAGTTGACAATCCACCGGTGCAGCCTTAACTAAACAGGATTAATTTATAATTATAGTTAGGATGCGCATATATGATATGGTTTATACTTCTGGCTCTAAGGTTATTTGTATATACAGCGCAGCTTCAGCAGCAGTGACTTCAGCAGACCTCTTCCGGTTTCAGCCTAACCGCCAAAGGAGGAAAGAGACAGAAGGAGAATATATTTGTATTCTTTCAATATATATTTGCGTACATTTAAAACAATCCTACGATCTCCAGTGCATTTTATGGTTGTTAGACGTCCTTAATTGGTCCCAATTGAAACGTTCATTGAGGGTCAGTGTAAGCAAATATATTTTTTTATTAAAACAAAACATATTTTAATAGCTGGGCACTCCCTCTGTCTCTTTATAAATGAAAACACATTGATTAAGTGGCGACCCTCTTACTAAATTTATTACTGATATATATTTCCAAGTATTTCTGACAAGCACCTAAAGTATACTTTAACTAAGGAGCTTGCTAGTTGAACTGAAAGTCGATGGCTTGATGGTAGTAAGCTGATATTCTAGTCAAATGCAGTTTGTTCTTAGTGGTCTGCAAGTTTAGCAGCAGTCTTCAACTTTGTCTTAAACGAGCTGTCTCCATATAGGTTTTTCTTTTCCCACCTTCCTTTTGTTTTCATACTGTTATGTGCTATGGTTTGCAACTTAACTAAGCTTATTCCTTTTCTGAAATAACATATACTTTTGCTGTATTTTCTTGTTGAAGTCATTTCAGAGGGGCCTCTTAATTCTGTCTGTCTGTCTTATCTCTGACATCACAGGATTGGTGTTACCAAGGTATTCTAGGGGACCTTACTCCAGTCACATCTATCACACATCACTTCTATCACACAACACTCCTGTCACACCTATCAAGCATAACTCTAATCACACCTGTCACACAAAATACGGTACATCACTGAATAACACTTACTCCTCACCACTGACCAATATGGTCATAACATTGTATGGTATAAGGATCTGTAAAGCTTTGCTGTTTAACATGAATAAGCATGAAATTGCATCTGGATGTGGCTATAGGTGGTCAGACTGTTACCACTTACCGGTACTTCTGAGTCCCCGCTGTGCAGCGTGTAGATGTCTACGCGATTCGCTGCAGCTGGAAGGAGGTGTGGCTAGCAGCGGGGGTTGTCTGCGTCCATCGCGCAGACCTTCCCCGACTGTCAGAGATCAGAGTTCCCGTGCCATGCCGGTGCCGCACCGGTGCGGGGAACTCTGATCTCTGACAGCCACACCTCCTTCCGGGTGCAGCGTAAGTTGTCTACGCGAATCGCGTAGACAACTACACGCTGCCCCGGCTACATGACAGAGGACTCAGTACCGGTTACATGACAGAGAACTTAAGTACCGGTAAGTTTGGAGGAGGGAGGGGGGAGTGTTAAACGGGGGGGTGTAAGGCATTTCTGGAGGCAGAGTGCTCTGTGAAATGCCTTTTAATCCCCTTAATGCCATTCTGCCTCCTGAAATGCCTTAAACCTCCCTATATGCCACTCTTCCCCATAATATGCCTTTTAACCCTCCCCTAAATGCCAGAGTGGCATATAGGGGTAAAAGGTATTTCTGGAGGCAGAGTGGCACATAGGGGGTCAAAAGGCATATCATGGGGCACAGTGGCATATAGGGGGTATAAGGCATTTCTACGGCAGATGTGCATAACTGGGTGGCAGGTTGGAAAATAGAAGGAAATAAAACCAAAATATTTTTCTCAATCATAGCTTTTATTAAAAAAAATAGTTTTATTTAAACATGAATTAACATTTACTGGTAAAACTTATATTCAGGCCTTTTCTTTTTTTCTTAAATTAATATTCAGATTTGGGGGGTCGTCTTATAATCAGGGCCCTCTTATAACCGAGCAAATACGGTACTCTTTTATATTTCATGTTTAATCATAACTAATATTTGTGTTTTTTTAAAAAAATGGAAGGATTACAAGTACAGAGCAAATTCTGAAGAAAGAAAATACTCATTAAAGAAGTTCCTATCAAAACCGTACATCCAAATGTACTAGCTCCCGTGTGACCTGCAGTCTTTTAAAAAATGAATAACTTAATAAATGAATAATTATGGTTTTATTCAGGTTTTTCATATTAAGTATGACATTTTTGACATTTAGGCTCCATAAAATCATGTCAAAAAAGCCTACCATAAGCCTAGTCTTCAATTACCTGCTATATTGCCAACATACCAGAAAGAAAAAAGTATAGTATAGGCAGTAATAATACAGTAATGATAAGATTTTCCACAAACTGAGTCGACTTTGTAATGTAGAAAAAAATATGTAGATCAATTCCTGTTGGGTATTTTATGTCCAGGCAACTAGAACTAGTGAACTTTCTAGCATGCAGGCAAATAAACCATGATATTCCTAGATATCCCCAAATGTCCCCACATGCATATTTCTGAAGATACTGTTAAATTCAAAAGGTTACTAATATATATGAAAAAAAACATGAAACATAATTAGATGGCATTTCAGAAACATTCAGCCTGCCCATTTTTTCTAACATAAGGATCTCAGTGAGTCATTGGCCTTGTTGTAGATTCTGAATAGCTTTATGCCTGTCCCAAGACAAGTGATCAGTGCAACATTATTGGAGTTTTCAAGTATATGACGACATGAAATAAAGTTCAAAATAAGAGCTGTTTACTTTTTGTGTAAAATTATCCTCTGAAATCGTCTATAGTTCAAAGTTATATTGTTTGATAGGCATATATAAAAGCCACAGCTAAATAAACATTAGGGAACTAAAAGATCTCTTCAGGTAAAATATAATTACAAACAATAATGAATCATAATGTAACCTTTCTATACTTCTATATTGTTGCATATTATAATTCTGATGTATTTTTGTGCATAACTTTAATGATATCCTTACATGTGGTGAAAAATAAGCACCTGTCATTTTTAGACACATGAAAACCCAACTGTATTGGCTAGACTTGAGAAACAATAATTAATCAGTCATTTGTAATACAGTGATTGAGAACAAAGTAATTAGAGCAAGCACCAGCTATCAATCACAGAAGACAGGTTTGAGATTGCAATAGAGAAATTGTTTGCCATATTTTCAGTCCTTGTGTTCCTATTTATTGTCGGAAAACTGAAATGCACCAAGCACTCATAAACAGAGTTTTATGAACTGATAGTGGAGAACAAAATGTTGTAGCACTGACATTACATGGCCAAATACATGGTGTTCTCAAAAGATATTTTTGATGGTGCATTAAGACGATAACCTAAATGTGTTGGTGGCTGAATCCTACTTGTGCTATATTACTATATATTCAAGTTCATATCAAGAAGGCACATATGAGTCATGAATACTGTATGTCAGGGGTATCCAAGTTTTTTCTGCAGTGGCCCACTTCATCAGAAATGTACAGTAATTGCTCATTATAAGACAAGGTTTTTTCATAGTAAATGCTCGGAAAAATACCCCTCGTCTTATAATCAGGGTCGTCTTATAATCAGACCTCAAATAGGTCTGACTATGAGACTAAGATCCAGATCCCCCGCAACGCTGAGTCCCCGGTGTGTAGCCGGGGCAGCGATTTGCGTAGACAACTTCCGCTGCAGCCGGAAGGAGGTGCGGTTAGCAGCGGGGGAGGTCTGCGTCCATCGCACAGACCTTCCCTGGCTGTCAGAGATCAGAGTTCCCCTCACCGGGGAATTCTCTGACAGTCCGGGAAGGTCTGCGCGATGGACGCAGACAACCTCCGCTGCTAACCGCACCTGCTTCCGGCTGCGGCGGAAGTTGCCTACGGGAATCGCGTAGACGTCTACCCGCTGCCCGGACAACACACCGGGAGTCAGAAGCACCGGTAAGTTGGTTTTTTGGGGGGTGTTAAATGGGAGTCATAAGGCATTTCTGTAGGCAGAGTGCTCTATGAAATGCCTTTTAACCCCCTTAACGCCACTCTGCCTCCAGAAATGCCTTTTAACCCTCCATATGCCACTCTGCCTCCTGAAATGCCTTTTACCTCCCTATATGCCACTCTGCCCCATAATATGCCTTTTAACCCCTAAATATCAGAGTGGCATATAGGGGGTTTAAGGCATTTATGGGGCAGAGTGACAAGCCTGGGGGCAAATGTGCATAACTGGGGGGCAGGTTGGAAAATAAAAGTAATTAAAAACAAAATATTTTTCTCAATCATAGCTTTATTAAAAAAATAGTTCACATAGTTTACATTAATTAACATTTACTGGTAAAACATTTTTCCTATAGGGTCGTCTTATATTCAGGCTTTTTCTTTTTTCCTAAATCAATATTCAGATTTTTGGGGGGGCGTCTTATAATCAGGGTTGTCTTATAATCGAGCAAATACAGTATATCTGCATGGGCTGCACTCATTTTTTACTGAGAGAAAATATGGCATTTAATAGGATATGCAGATTGAAATAAAGTAAATAACACAAAACCTTTACTTTTCCTCTCATGGGTTTCTGGGTCTAGAAAGTTTTGTCCCCTGAAGTGACTACAAATTTAGGAGAGCATTTTATCTCTGGATAAGTAAAAAATAAATAATTATATTTATTCATACAGTAAGTGCCAGAAAACAGATGACCAAATACACACACATCAGGGGCTCTGCCAAACCGACATCCAAACACACACACCAGGACAGGCTCTGCTACACCCACTCCCAAACACACATACAGGACAGGCTCTGCTAAACCGACTCCCAAGCACACACACACCAGGACAGGCTCTGCCTTACTCAAACACACACACTAGAACAGACTCTGCCGCACCGACACCCAAACACATACACCAAAGCTGTCCCTTTGTGTACTGATGCCGCCAGCCTAGATAAAATGCTGTCCTGCAGTATGGGGGATGTATATCTGGCTAATTGGTTCCCTTTCATGAGTCCATACTGCTGCAGGGCAGCATTTTATCTGGGCTGGTCACGAATATGTAAAAGTTATGTGTCCTGCAAAACATGGCCGATGTGGTCACCCTAATGCCCCCACACCCTTGTGTATTGCCCGTAGCTAGCCCCACATTGTATATTTATCCAACCACCCTCTGCCCCCAGTCAGCACCCCTCATGCCCTTTAGTATCATGTCAGCCCTGGCATCCAAATTGCATCCACAGGACCTTCCCAAGCATAGGACATGCCTAATTTGCTCCCAAAAAGCCTGCCTGTGGCATCCTAGCCTCAAACAGCCTTGCGGTCCTGGGCGGTCCTGAGTCCATCTCAGGGGGCGTGGCTTCATGTGGCACTGGATTTAAAAGTCCTGGAGCCCTGATTGCAGTCACCCTTGTTTGGTCTTCAGATTCAGACGTGCTGCAGTTCTTTCCTATATTGTTATTCTGTGTACCGACTCCTGGCTTGTCTTACTACCTTCTCTGTGTACCGAATCCTGGGTTGGCTTACTACCCTCTCCGTGTACCGAATCCTAGCTTGTGTGACTACCTCCTCCGTGTATAACCCGGCTTCCGACACTCCATTTAGCAGATCCTGCCGTACTTCTGCCGTTATTTCCTCAGAGACTGCATATATTGCCTATACACTGTCTGCTCTCTGCCTAGAGTCTCTCCTGCCCTGGGTGTACCTTTGGGGCTCTCCCCCAAAGTTGTGGCTGAAAGGGTTTTTGGGTAACAGGTGCATGTCAACTCGTTTACAAATACTCATTCAGTCACATATTCACAGATACTCATTTATTCCTTCAATTATGCATACTCGTTCATACATTCTCCCCCAGCCCCTTACCTACACTGCAGCTCTCTTGGTGCCGCTTGCAGACTTCCATAGGGGCGGCTGCTTCCCTCTGCATTGTTCGCACTCTGTGCAAGCAACCTCTCTTGTACCATCAATTCACATGACTCCTGAAAAAATATCACAGGAACAAAGAACTCTGTAAACATCCATGTGGTTGTAAATGATAAATGTTTCCATTTATCTATATGTACCATGTAGTATATGTAATGTAAATTTAAACTTCAATATGAATGTACCTCAAGATTTAGATAACTATCAAGCATAATAATAATTGTCTGATGATTTGCAGGTGAAATAAAGCTGCATGGCCTAAACACCCTGGTAAATAGCAGGTTAACATCAGATTTTAAGATTTGTAAATGTTTATTGTCTAGTCAGACTGGTTCTAAAAAATATAATTTCCACCAAGGTGTGATTTTGAAACAACACATAGTATTTGTAACATAAATATGATGGCTTTTCATGTGAGAAGCCAAATGCTAGCATTATCTAGTCTCAGAACTGCCTATCTAAATGATTATCTTGCCTTGAGATTACAAAGCGTTCAGCCTCACTTTAAATCAAGCCAGGAAAAGCAGGATATTATTTTTACCCATCACGGCATGATGCAAGCTGGATATAGGCCATGTTCCCACTTGGCTATATTGACCTGTAGAGTTAAATAAGAAAACTGTCAAGATGTTTGAGGGCTCTTGCTATAACCTCTACTACTAATAACAGGATTTGGAAACCAAAGTAATTATTGCTGGACAGATTGTCCTCAGTCAGGCAACACTACACTCATGTAGATTAGCAGAGAAATATGATGCATGTAATTTTGCAATATACATAGCCATCTGTTTGGCCATTGTCAGCATTATGCTTCAGTAGCTAAATGTACAACCACTTGTGCTAGGTCACCAGATGAATAATAATATGCAGATGCCTAAGGAGTACTTTCTGCTAGGTACGGAGATCTATGCTGGCTGTGTACGAAGGCCAGTATGAATATCAACATACTTTTTATTTTAGGAAATAAAAAACCCTCTGAAACCCTTGATGGCTGTGGTCATGCCAGGTATTTTAATCCTTGTCTGCCTAGCTCCATTACATTCCCAACCCCTCTGCGGCTGGCTGCGTACTCAGCAGGTAGCGGCTTTGATTCCTTATGACTTGGTCCCACCCCTGATGGCTCCTTTAAATAAGAAGAACATGCTTGGTAATTTGAAAGGATTCAACATTATAGAAACATAGAATTTGACAGAAGATAAAAACCATTAACCCTGTCTAGGTCAATTTTCCTTAATCAGTCCTTGGTCTTGTCTTCAGGACAGCTTTATGATAACCCATGAATGTTTACATTTTTCTACTGTATTAGCCCCACCACTTGTGATGGGAGACTGTTCCTTTTATGTACCACCCTCTCAGTAAAAGAAAACTCCATTGCATTACATCTAAACTTTTAACCCAGTAGTTTTAGACTATGGCCCCTGGATCTAATATTTCTCCTCCTTTGAAATAAAGTCCCCTACTGTACTTTGTTAAATCGCTTTAAGTATTTAATTTTTTTTTTTCCGTTCATGGTTGATAAGAACTATTCGTCCATCTACCGCTTGGCATCACTGAACAATATGCTAAGTAATATTATGAAAACCTTTTGTGTTCTGTGTGACTCTCAAGGACTAGCTCTAAGACACTTCTCTTTTCTTTTGTAACACAAACATAATATACCACTTTGCACACTAAGACATTAAATGTAACAAAAAAAGGTTTGCAATCATAATTGACCATCTTTTTTATATTTTAGTTGTTGGAAGGGCAATAAACATTACATTAATAAATCATTCATTTTATTTCTTTATGATTATGAAAACAAGAAATCTAAGGGCTTCATTTTTGTTGATTGTCACCAAAAGCTCATAATTAGGTGGATTCTATGAAACTAACTCTAATTAACAGCTAGCATGTAGATTATAAGACACTGTCAGCTAATTAAGGCACAGCGTGTTGTTGTTCTTCATGAAGAAACAGAAGCTGGATTTTATTTTCATTATGTGTTGGTAAAACAATTTTACCGTGTCTTCACAAAATTTTAATAATTAAAAACAGCCAAATAATTGCCACCCTTTTTACATTTAATTTATATTCTTAACTATATTCTTTGAGGAAAAAAAGCAAATGTGCTGGGTTGAATTTTAATGGTACTGATGAAATTGTGTTTTTTGTCATTACCACTGAGGAGACAAGGTATCTTAGGGCTATTAAATATCTCCCAGTTAATTCATCATTTTGCAAGTAAAGGTGTCAGAGAATCTGTCGTTTTGCAGCAAGGTGATTTCTTAATGCAACCTTTGTTGAAGCCACCCCATGTATTGCAAAAATGACAGCATGAAGGCTTGTCCAGTTTTCAAAACAATTATGTTTTCCTTATCTTTAAATGCAAGTGTTCTTCGGGCTGACAAAATTGATTTAATGAGATCAATTTGCTAACTATTATTAACATTAGCTACCTATGTTGAAGCCGGAGAATATAGTTGTGTATAATCAAATACAGAGGGTTCATGCATAATTCCCTACTATATATACTACATACCCATACTACATACTCATGGGTTTTGGGCACAGTCCTACCCCTCTTTTGTTGATAGAATGGGCGAGTTGGGAAGATCATCTTGCAGCACAGACCTCCATTGCAGCTCCTAAATGGCCACCTTGTGATGCTCTGCAGCTGAGCACCTTTGAGTATGGTGGGTGGTCCCAACCTTGCCCCCCTGCTTGGTTCGGTCACACCTCTGACACAAGTGTTCCTATTTGGATACCTGAAATGCTGAAGCGGATTCAACTAGAACGTGGCTAGGTTCCTGTTTCAGAATTGTGTCATGGCCTGTTTATCATATGATCAGTTTCTAGACTTACTTACAATCTACAAAGTTAAGTGTCTGTCTCAAAAATGTAGACATAATTTGAATTTGCACCAGTGGCTCTATGGTACTTTGTTTTAGTCAAAGAGCAACTCCTGGAACACATTTGACCAAACGTATCTTGTTGTCAAGGGAATGAAATGTATGAGATACCTGCGAGCAGACAACATGCATAATGACCATCTGTAAGTGTAACTTGACTTATTATGTATGCCATGGTTTATTACAATGTTTCCCCATCGTACAATCAGTGACAGACGGTAGGAATGTGACCACAGTTATTCTGGTCTGTACTTTTCAATTTAAACATTATTTCATTGCTGGCATAGTTATGAGCACAGCTGAACAGGGAAACATTGCTGGCACTGTCATCGAGTGTGATCGTTAGCCTGCAAATGCAGTTTGCAAAGTGGCCATGATTTACTTGTTGGAAAACAGCCTTGAGATATTACAATTGATTGTTACTGCCAAATAAAGGTATCTACCCCCCCAAAAAGACTAACCAAAGGGCTTTTGGAATTTATGATGAAAATACTGTCAGAATACACAATTAAATTGTACTGCTTTGTACGGCTGCCTAATTAATATCAAGAGAGGAGTTAAAGAGGAACTGTCACCTTCAAGATAATCTATGAGCTGAATTCTTACATTTGTATTCACCATATTTTTTTCATTTAACAATTATAGAAATGAGGAATATTATTTTAACATGAGCTGGAATAAAGATATTAGTGATTATATTTCCCAAGATACCCTTTTCATTAGTTACAGTCACTCCCTTGTGATCAAAATTATTCTGTTCCTCCTCTGATGTCCCTCTTTCATTGGTGGTTAGTGTATTTAGTAGGTATAGGTCAGAGTGCTCTACAGGCCAAAAATCACAATAACTGAAAATGATTTTCTAAATTCAATTGTATAAATAAAATATAATAGTCAAGTCCGTACCGTGCTGCCTGTCTTTCTGCCAGTCTCCACCGCATCCTTCTCGAGACGCTGTGGTCAGATGCCATTCTGCACATAAGTGCTTGAGAGTATTGCGTGCCCCAGAGGCGTATCTACTGAAAATAGCGCCTATGGCAAGTACTGAAATTGCGCCCCTGTCCACATTTCTAAAACCCATTTACTAACCCCTGCTGCCCATATATATATATATATATTGTGATCCTGCACCCACACAGGGCACCAAACAGCACGGTCCTCTAGGGTATTAACGCCACATCACAGTTATATAATCAACCACGATTTATTTGTAGTCCACGTATGAAGATATGTACAGGATAACATAGAACACAAATTCTCTACAAACAAAAGCCTAGCTCGTCTGAGCACTTACTAACAGATAACTCCCTCACTATTAAGGGTCTAAACTAAAACAAAACATAATCCCACCAACCTCTTTGATGGTCTCTTTCGTGCATAGCCAGCCCTGCTGCTTCCAAACAAAAAACTCTCTCCTCTCTCTGTCCAACAGGTGAGGTTATAATGCAGTCAGTGCAGCTAATTACTTGCAGCTGACCAGTGCATTGGAGTCAGCTTAAACTCCCGGCCTGGAACCCGTGTCAGTCCAGGTGCATGTAAACTGCGGGGTGGAGCACCAGCCTGCCCTATATGTCGTATAAAACCCTGCAAAATCGAGGGGGAATGTATACCCCTTCCACGACAACACCCCGCACCTTGTTACATATATATATATATATATAATATAATATATTATATATATAAATATTAGTCCCTGCTGCCGATAGCAGGTATAGATCAACACACAAACCCAGATCAATTAAAATTCACTTGTGATCTCAGCACTGAAGGTATATCAAATAAACAGAATCAGACATACAAATCCTGTATTTGCAGGTATACAATAATAATATATGAAACGTAGCATCGCAGCTATAGATAAAATAAATACATGGAAACAGCATTGCAGGTATTAATCAACTGAATAAGACATATTAACCCTGTATTTGCAGGTATACATAAATAATGTATGGAAACATAGCATAGCAGATATGGATCTACAGAATAACACAAAAAAACAGCTTTGCAGGTAAAGATCAATTGGAATTCGCATAAAAACACGGCATTAAAAGGTATATTTAAAACCCCCTAAATTACAGGCATAGATCACAGGTTGCATACACCAAAGCCAGCCCTGGCGTCCTCACTGCCAACATAGAACCAGACCAGCACCCAGATCACACACATAAGATTTGCAATCTTTGTCCCCAAATAGCCCAGCACAAGTCAACTTTGTCCCAAACAGTCCGGCCTGTGCCATCTTTGTCCCATATACACCCTGCCTGTGCCATCTTGGTCCCCAAGGCTCAAACCTCCTGCTAGTGCCATCTGTGCCCTTCCACAACTATACATCTATGATACACACACTTTTACAGTCACTCACTAACTCACACTTTAATTCAGACAACTCATCCACAAATTAACTCATGCTCTCCCTCATTCAGACAACTCATCCACACATTAACTCATGCTCTCCCTCATTCACTCAATGCATCCACACATTAATTTGACACTCCTTACATATATCTACCCCCTCTGCTTCCCTTATCACTGTCTAACCCCTCTCCCTTATCACTGTCTAACCCTTCTCCCTCCCTTATCACTGTCTAACCCCTCTCCCCCCCTTATCACCATCTAACCCCTCTCCCCCTTTGTAGTTCTCTCACCTTGAGGTCCAGCGACGGGAGCAGGAGGCTTCTGTCTTCCTGCACTGCCCGCTGCTTCACTGCTGAGCGCCATAATATGACGTTGTATTTCGCCGCTCAGCAGTGAAGCAGCAGGCACCAGCGAGCGGCTTTTAAACACTGTCTTTTTTTATGCGGGGGAGAACGAGGGGCGCAGAGCGGTTGCTAGGCGCCCCTCTCTCTCCTCCGCATCCAAAAAACCCCACAGCATTTAAAAGCCGCTCGCTGGTGCCCGCTGCTTCACTGCTGAGCGCCCGTAATATGACATTGTATTTCGGCGCTCAGCATGAAATGCCGGCACCAGGACAGAGGTAGAGGCCTCAAAGGCCGTCTTTTTTTTTTTATGCGGAGCAGAGAGAGGGGCGCCTGGCAACTGCTCGGCGCCCCTCATTCTCCTCCGCATAAAAAAAAAAAAAGACGGCCTTTGAAAGCCGCTCACTGGTGCCCCCTTCAAATGGCGCCTATGGCAGAAGCCATAGGTGCCATACCCTAGATACGCCTCTGTCTATAACTGCAATGCTGTGTTTCCTTGTTGTTTATTTGATATATGTTTGAACTACATGAGGAAAAAAGAGGTGTGGTACAGTGAAGGAGGGGAGAAA